>VWYH01007991.1:471884-738025 GCA_013399365.1 Pampusana beccarii | reverse complement strand
AAAAAAAAAAAAACAAACCCACAAGCATAAAGCTAACACTCCCCTGCAAAATTCCCTCCCCAGCCAGTGTAGTTCATTTGCCAGACAGGCATGAGCCTGACACTACAGATGCAGAATGCAACCTGGAACTACCTTTTGAAACACGTAATTCATCTACTCAGAGAGCATTTACATTATCTTCTGCATGGAATACAATCAAAACAATGTAAATGTTGGTCATAGCCCTTGTGTCACTAACCGGTTGTGTCAAAAAGCATGCTAGCTCCTTTCAAAATACAACATAAGTACCCTCTATCGTGAAAAGGTTACAGCTACAGTAGTCCAAGAATTCTTCAGTAAAAGTATACCCTTCTCCAAAAGCTGGTCTCCCCAAACCTAAAGCCAGTCAAACAAAACCCGAGTTTTCAACTGAATACATTTTTTTAAAATTGTATTTTCTCTGTTTAGCAAGTCATTGCACAGTTTCAACTACTTAAAGACTTAAATGGGATTGGAAGTGCTGCTCTCACAGAGCATTTGCAACAGATCTGTCAAAAATAAACCATGGTAATACAGATAAAGGAGTACTGCTCCCAGGTAGCAGTATACTGGCCAAGATTCACCTGAAGCTGAACTATTATTTCAAGTCAGTAAGTTTCAAAAAAAAATCACAGAACAAATAAACAAGCAAAATACTTTGTGGTTTTTTCAGTGTTTTTGTTTGTTTGTTTGTTTTTGCTTGAAGTTTCTGCCTTACAATTCTATTTTATTTTGGGAAGAAAATAAGGCTTATAAAAATCAGCATTTCTTGCTGGACAGAAATAATTTGTGTTGCAAATTAGGGAAATAAAAGAAAACACAGCAAAAGGAGCTAAAAAAACAGCAATAGTCTAGCCCAAAAGGCACTGGATGTGATTTTGCAGCAATATTAGTTGCCTAACCCATCTGTCTATGAGGTTAAGATGTAGGCTGCCAGGCCTGGAGTGATAACCCCACTTGGCTATGAATTTACAACATTACAAGCCATCTTACATCATGGGTACAGATTTGTGCTAATAATGGAAAAGATGCACTTCTAAAATGCTGAGATGATGACAATACATGTTTGCCATCCCTAAATAAGAAAGTATAGACCTAAATGCACAGCTAGCCAAGGAAAATAAATTTATAGAGAAGTTTACAAACAATTTATAAGTTTCTGAATTACTTGATCAAGAATGGACAAACAATTCAAAGCAAAACTGACAAGAACAACAGCAAGACTTGATGGTTCACTGCTCTGAGTCTGACAAACAGATCCCCTCTCAAATGTTTCTTAGCTTTGACTTCGGTAGACTAATAATATCATACCCAACCGGCCTTCTAGAATCAGGTGCCACTACTTTTATGGAGAACATCCAATGCTACACACAACGTATTAGCAACACTGCAATATTCACCTCTGAATACCAAGCTGAGACACCTCTGTCCCTAGCAAACTCGAAATTTTCTTGACAAGTCTTCTCCCTCTAAAAGCTCAGGAAAATCAGGCTGTAAGGCCAGATGATAAAAGGTAGCAAAAACAACAAGACATCTGTCCTCCTAAAATAATTTGGAGCAGATACATTATAATACTCTCTGCCAAGAAATCAGTGCAACTCTCTGTGAAAGAAGATCTCCTACAAACAATATTTCTTTCCTTACCATTTCTTCCAATTAGTTGCTCTTTCTTTGATGGTGGCAGCTTGTGGACAAGCTATTTCTTTTCCCACCAAGTGACAGTCATCTGTCAGCACTCAGGCATGAACCTACTTCTTGCTGCATTTTATTGCATTGTGCTCTGGAACTGTACCCAAATCTTTTTTCTGGGCTACAAAAGAGTGAAATGCAATCACACAGTGTGTCTAGCAGTTAATTTTCAATCAACATATGGATTTTGACCATAAAAGATTTTCAGGGACCCTCAGTTGCAGGAGCAAGATCCACCAATTTCTCAACTGATGCAGAAATGAGGGAAGACCTGTAAATGGAAGCAAGCTGGGCAAACACAATTACAAGAAACCCACAGCAACTTATGAATCTACAATGTCTGTCATTAAGTTATACCCTTTTTCAGAAGAAGGCAGTGATAGATTTCTGCCCCTCTGCCACAAAGAGCAACACCCTCTGAAAATTTCAGAAAGGACTTATTTTACTCACTTTTCTGCTAACAGAAAGAGCAGGATGAATTTTAGAAGTTCAGATCATACACAGCAAAGAGCAGTAATCAAAGGTTCACAGCAATGCTACCATTGTGCAAAAATTTAGCTAGTCCATATCACTACAGACCAGGGCACTAATGTTCTGATTTTATTTTATAGGTGATCTTCCTATGGGTCAGACACCAGCCTCTAGAATACGTTCTCCTTTAAGAACAGACCTAATCAGTTCTGTATTTATCTTTCAGCCTATAAAAGTTCTACATCTGAAAGAATGTCAACCTGGATTCCAGGATGTCTGCCTTCAAGAGAAACTCAAATTATATGGTATCAATGTAATCTGATTTTCTTTCTTCCTCTTAAGCCTGTTCCTACATGTTTAAGATTCTGCCACGAGTTTCCTGTGTCTGCGGTTGCCATCTGTCCTTCCTATTCGACGCTTCACAGAGAGATGCTAGCTCAAAAGCAAGGCATGTAATAGAACATTCTGTTACTTTCTGGGGCACCAGGAGAGAAGATACAGAGGGCACATTAAAATGATTCCCAGCCTAGGCCTGAATCATAAGCAGATGGCTACAATTTTCCTCCTACTTCAAGGAGTATCAATGAGCAACGAGCCCCCACACCCCAGGTGGCTCCTGCTTAGTGCCCTCTCCCTCCAGGCAACTAAGATCTAAAGCATTCTAAGACAAAAAGACATAGACGCACTGGCATGTGTGTGATCAAAAAAGGAAAGGAAAAGAAAGAGAGAAAAAAATCCTCTAAGGAGGGAGAGGACTTAAGCGGAAGTCCTCTGTTAAACAGGAAGAAGTAAGGTGCTTTCTGTAAGAACTTCATAACATGCACACCTCAAACTGAGATGTGCTTTCCCAAGCCAGCCCAGGGACTTAGCACAAAGCAGAAGGCTGGTACACAAAGGAAGCAAAAGTCATAAGGGGAAGTGCATGATGACTCAAAGCCAAAGGGCCAGATCCCACACAACGTGCTCCTAAATCAATAATGCAAGGTCAATATGCTCTAGCCACACATCTGAACTGAAATACCTACAAAGCATTGCAAAATTCTACTGATACATCTAAGAAAATGGAAGGGAAGAATCTCTCTCAGGGCACATAATCAGTGTTAAGCTAATCAGAAATTCATGTCTCCATTCTTAACATCTTCCTTAGCCAAAATATCCTTTAGGAATTTAAAATCCTGTCTTTGTGAGCATTACCACAATTCAGGAAATCAGTTTCTACAACCCTAAAGTATGCGAAGTTCAGCCATACAGAAGATTAACAGATGATGGGTGCACATTTGCAAAACATTGCCAGTCCCTTAGCAATACTCAGCTCGCCTCCTGGGGAATAGTTGTCCTTTGACCCACTGGTACTAAAGTTTATTTCTCACATGTCATGAGAAATAAGCATTTTTCTGCTTTGCTGTCCAATTTTTAATTCCTAAGACTTCTAGATTTTACAGCTTTCATCACCTTTGTTCAGTAATAACTTCCTCAGTCCTTTGAAAGTTTCACTCCAAAAAAGATCTTCACACGGAAGGCATTCTTGCTACTCATACTTAGTTAATGATCAGCGAATCTAAAGTTGTTCTGTATAATCTCATCTCAGCAAGACTTGTTTACTTCATGCTCACTAAATGGTGTTCAAAAACTAGAGCTGCAATAGAACTCAGAAGCCTTGAGATTTGGGAATTTCAATTTCATTTAAGTTTGAGGAAGGAAAACCTCAGCAGAATTGCACAAAAAGCCTGCAATGCATTGCTTATAAAAGTGGGAGGGAGAAGTCTGGAGATACTATCTTCCACAGCAAAGTCTGCTTTTGTTGGGATGAATTTACAGCCTCAAAGCATTAAGGATGTATGTTTTCCATGGAGCTTCAAGAGGAAGACAGAAGGCCTGGAAACAGCTCTAGGAAAAGCAGAATAGATGGCTCTTGCTCCAAGCAAAAAGGTTGTATCTTGCTGCTGTGCTGTGTCAGAAAAAGAACAGTGCAGTTTTCAGCAAGCCATTTGCAAAGCAGATTCATAGAATAAGGAGGTGGTCCTCTATAAAAAACTGTCAGATTATCCATCCTGATCTGACTTTGAAGAGTGTTCTTTAAAAGCTGAGGAAAGAACGCTGCCCCTTTGCAAAGCCAGAATATTTGTGAGCTGTTAAAGCGGTGGTGAGCTCCCAAGAGAGCCAAGCCTGACCCAGCACATGTTGTGCCATATGCAGAGAGAGATTCATTTCCAGTGACGGGCATGTACACAGAGCAACACCTCTTTTGCTCAAATATAGCCTTTGGCTCAGGAAGGACACTCTTCTATGCAAACAAATCCAAAAGCTGTGAGGAAGTGGTGAAAAGTGAAGGCTTTGTTCAGTAATCATAAAATATCTGTAGGGCCATTTAGATTAAATGAGAAAAATGCTTCTGAGAGTCCAGGCTATACACTCACTGACTTTTCAGACCCTTCCATTCATTTTGTCTGCACTGCCTTGGCCCAGGGCAAGCTTGTACTCAAACATAGCAAACTTTTCAGTATAAGCATCACCAGATCCTACCCATAACTCAGTTGTTTGCACCACACTGACACCAACGACTGACTTACTTCAGTGCTGTTAACTGACACCAGCATCCACAGCAATTTCAAAGTCTTCCCCTGCACCAGGGCTTACAACCTTCACAGGTTCATGCTCCTTCCAGCTGAGTGAAATGTTTATGACTATTTGGAAGTTATTCTTGTTTTACTGTCACAAACACCAATGATTTCGTAGCCTTGAGCACAGTGATTTCCCTGCACATGCAGTTCAAAATGTACCTCTCTCTACAGAGCATCACTTTTTATGTCCCACAATGCTGCCATATAAACAGAGTGACCATGTCATTAACTTTTTTTTCTTAACTACCCACTGACGTTTTTGAAAACCAGCTCAGCTAAGTAGGTATGGATCTGAGTTTGCTCAAGAACACTGAAAACTCACAAGTACAGGTGGTTGAAATACATCATCATTAAAATATAGTTTTAATTGGTTTTTGTTTTCTTCCTGAAAGACTTACATAGTGAAAGGGTGTAAAAATGCAAATTCCATACCAGTAAGTACTCAAGGTAGTTCAAGAGAAAAAAAATTCTTCTGTACTACAACATGGCCACAGCACATTTAAGGGTAGGTCAGGTTTTCTGTTCCTCTCAGTACAAGCTCTGCAATTCTGTCTCTGGTCCACTCAAAAGTGTTCCCTGTACGTTTCACACGCTTTAGCAAACAAAACCGACCCTTAAGGCTCCCTTTCATTACAGAGCTCTCCCAGTTTCACCTTTCAATATGGCCATCTCAGAAATCGTTGGCTGATGGAAGCTGTAGGGCATGGGGCAGGGCAGCCTGGTAACAAAAATGTTCTAGTTCCCAGCTGTGTCCCTCACCCACAGTATGATCTTCCTCTCCTTGTGCCACAGTTTCCCTGTCTATAACACAACTCCTCTCTCAAGTACTAAAATTGGACATTAGCACTGTCATAATCCAGAAATTCCATGTTAAGACTGTACCCCTGCATTTCCTCTAGCTGTCTCCATGCCACAATCACATTTTCCCAGGCTGAAACTGTGCTCAGCACCCCACTAAGTAACAAAACAGACAAGGCAGATGAAAAGTGACCTTTTCACAGTTCACTTTGAAACATGCCTGTCTCATCAACATATCTCTTGACATAAAAAACAGAATTTAGCCACTTATGAAAGCAAACAGTGCTCCCCCATATACTTTTCTCATGCTAATCTAGCAGGTTAGACAGATGAAATGAGGGCAATAAACTGTTTACCCAGGATCCCAATGGAGTAAAAGTAATTATCACCTAGACAAAGGGATCATGCTCCAATTAACTTCACTGGAAGTCAGAGTGATCACAGAACAGATAGAGCAACAGAAACTCGAATTTCCATCCTTGGCATCTGCACTAAAGGCAACAAGAAGAACAAACCTTTAAGAAGAGGGGAAGAAAGTCCAGCAACCTTCTCTGTTGCTCCTCTGGAATGAGAAATGGAGCCATCTGCTCATATTCTACAAACTGTCTGCCCAGAGCCTCCCACTGGAGAGCAGGGCTCTGGGGTGGCTTGTCCTTGCTGTGTGCAGGCTGTCCAGACACTTCTGCTTTATCTCCATCATCAGGGCTTTGCTCCTGCTGCCCTGCTTTGCCAGGTGAATCCTCCAGCTGCCATGTGAGTTCAGCTGCTTCCTCCATCCTGAAATGAGACCTGAAGTTAAAGAAACTGTTATTTACAGTTAGTACAATTTATTAGAGTCAGCTGTCCTGTGAAACAACACACTGACAGTTTTAACTATTGGAGTTGGGAAGTATAGAAGCACAGAAATGCTGGCAGTCACTGATTCTTTTCCAGTTCAGATGGCAAAATATTCTGCTCCTGGACAAGAGGATTAACCACTTTGCAATCACGTGATCAAGCTCTCTCCCATGAGACATGTGTACATGTGCTACACAGCTCATCCGGGCTTTGGAAGGACAAACTGGTTAACCATGCAGGAAACATGGATTCCAGTCTCAGCTTTGCCACTGAGGCAGATCTTCTCTCTATACTTAAGTCATCCCAGTTGTAAAACAAGTTATAACTATTACTCGTTCATACCTGTGACAGAAGAGTACTACACAAGAACCAGGTTACACATTTCATTGAGTATGGATGCTAAATTAAGCTGCACATCTCTGAGACATTCCCCACGTAGAGCAGGGTTGAAACACTGGATGGCATAAGAGCGGAAAAGAATTCCTCACATGGTGCACTGACCCAAATAGGCAGCAGCATTCAACTCTTCTGTATTGTAGATGTACAGCTCTGTACAAGAGGTAGGTATTTTCTCTACAACATTACCTGTTTTGCTGATCCCGTAAACTGAAATGGACATGCCCCAATGAAGGCGCAAGGTGCTTCTAGCAGCCTCATTTCCATCAAATTGAATGTACAATGGACCTGTCTTGCACTATAGGTAGAGAAATCCTTCTCATCTCAACCCCAAGTCCTTGCATCTACTTTTCAGCCCTGTTTTCATCCATAGTCTTCTGGGAGGTCTGACACAGTCTTGAACCACAGCAACCCCACTCCTTTGCCACAGCCTTCTGTGAGCTCACCCTGCTACCCAGAGCCTACGTAATGACAACACACCGGTGGATATCAGGCTTCTCCAGTTCCCATCAAAAATCAGCCATATGCTTATTGGTGTCTGAGACATCATCTGACTACTCAAAATATGACATACATAAATTATCATGGTGTGGGCAGGCAGCTAGGGATTTGTCACCAAGATGAATATAGCTCATCACTTTACTTACCAGATATATTGTGTTTTTTAAGAGCCTAGAAGAATCTTTAACACATCAATACATGCCCTCAAAGAAAAACACCAATCTACCTCTATTTCTAGAAAATAGGTTCCTTCTCTACAACATCTCTTTGATTGCCATTCTAGCTTGTCAATAAAAATGCCAAAAAGCAAATGTAACTGAAAAACTGCATCAGATCTCCTTCACTATCACTACACACACCCCTTAAAATAAATTTTAAAAAACTTCTTATGAGCCTGGTTTAGAAACTATGAGCCAATACTGATACTATATTTGGGATTCTCTTCCTTCGGCATCCATCAGTTATGCAGCTTGCTTATTGCTTGCATCCTGCCCACTCCAAGCCAGATGAACCAGTTTCACTTCCACACTCATGCAGTAGCTCCATACTGCAGAGATTAAGAGGATGACATTATCCTGTCACTGTGTGCCACACCACCTGCAGCAAGCTGGAGGTCCCAGCAGACACCTGCTTGGATGCAAATACTGATCCTTCACACTACAGCACAAGGTAACATATTCTACCACAGCCCATACTCTGTCCTTCACTAGGAAATTAAGGGCTATGAAATGTTGATCAGTCTCCAGGGATGTCAGTCTGGAACTTCCTACCTCAACAACATTTTGTGTTTCATTGCTGCTGTTTTCCTTAATTTTCTGTGTTAAGACAACACAGCCCTGTAAGCAGAAAAAGTGTGATGACTATCTGCACAGAATAAACAGGAAGACTCTGTTCCTCATGACTGTGTGGGAGTTACATTTGTCATATGTTATACTTAACCCTGGTATGTGATTTCAGCCCACTTGAGTCATTGTGAAGCTGTACAGTGTGTTGAGAAAGCCTGGGTACTGTTCTAGGGGTTTCACAGAGTGTACTTTGAAGTCACTTTTTCAAAGAGGCTGCTCTTACATCCCAAATGGCAGCTTCCTTCTTCCTAAGGGAAACCTCTCACCTCGGAAGCTGCTCTGCTGACCCTAAGTCAATGCTAAGTAACAAGTAACTCACTCCCAGTGCCTACATTCGTCTTGGCCAATTCTATAAAGAAGCCCAAAATCCTTTACAGATGGTGCAACCGTGGCACAGAGAGGTGAAATGAAATGCTTACGCTGCATCAGAAGCTCAGTGACTGACCAGTCAATGGCAGTGCTTGAACTGCACTGCACTGAATGGCACTGCAACATGTTTAACAATTTCCTCTCTATTCATAATTTACTTACCAGGCCATTCTTTCTGGTGGCACAGCTAAGGCAAGCAGGGCTGGTCACTCAAAAAGTATCACTCTGTGAATCTATGTAATGAAAGAATTCTTTCCTTCTCTACAGAAACTGTTAAAACCAGATATGCACGCACAACTTCATTAATGAAGACGTAACTGTAACAGACTATGCAAGACATTAGAGTGTACATGGAAATCTTTAATCTCTAGAAGGACATGTAAGCAAAATGAGGATTATGATTTGCCTCCTTATTTACTCCAGCTATCTAGACTACAAGAGGTATATTAGACTAAATATAATTCCTCTGGTATTAGTCTGTTGCCTACCCTTGCACTATCCGTGTTAAATATCCCTTCTCCTAATAGACTTTTCTTGTGTCTACAATTTCATTCTGTCTTCTAAATCCTTTGTGGTTTCTGTTCCTCTTAGAGGATAATTATTCTTCTAAACCAATTACAATATAACAGGGTTCAGTATTCAAGTATCTTTGGTATTAAGGATAGCTTAGATATTTTGAAAAGGTCTTACATGTTTGCTGTCTTCTACATCCCACCATTTGTCCTGATCCTCAGTGTAAATTAACAGCTTATTTCAGTTTTGATAAGTTATAAATATAAAAACTATACAAAAAGTAAAGTCTAAATAATAAAGATTTAAAAAGACATGAAATTGAAAATATCTCAAATAAACCTGATGCTATCATTCGGAAAGTAATGTCAGGTAACAAAGAGGAAGTGGAACTTATTCATGTATTTTCCCTTTTGCTCTAAATGAGGGTTGTTTGAAATCACACTGAAATGTGGCTATGCCTTTTCAGACTGATAAAACAAAAGGGAAGAAAGGTCTGACCAAAGCTGGAAGAAGGACAAGAAAATGCTGATATTAAACATTTACTGGCTGAACAAGCATGACTTTTTAAATGACATTTCAATTATATTTATCTGGGATTAACTCCTCCAGCAGTCCAAAGAATGATCCCATGCAGCTACAAAATACCAACTTGAACCAAGATCAATAAGTTTACTTATATATTTAAGATCATTTGTTACCAGAGATGGGTCTCATGGCAAGATAGTTGACCAAAACATAACCAAGTCTTATATCAAATTTCTGATGTTGGTCCACTTTTCATGGCAAGTATGTGCAAAATGTCAGATATTAGAGAGTACTTGGAAATTTTTAATCTCCAAAAGCGTATGAAAGCAAAATGAGGATTACAATTTGCCTCCTATTTACTCCAGCTGTCCGGAAGACAAGCAGCGTATTAGACTAAATAGCAGACCCCTGGTACTAGGACTAGTGGCTTTAAATATTCCTTCTCCTAGTAGCCTTTTCTTGACTATCAAAACCCAGTATTCTGATGACTATCAGAAACACATGGCTCACAGTACCCCAAAAATCCATGGTGTGATAGTTCTTTATACCCTCTTTCTTTCCTTGTCATCAAAGATAAATTTGATCATTAAACAGTCATGCCAGTCAATCACTTTAAATGCTAAAAACAGGGCTTCCTTTACCTCCCTGCAAAATCTGTTTGATGCTAGAACAAACACAAGCAGTAGAAGGCATCACTTGTTTCTTTTATGAACCATCTTATCTCACAAATTCTAGTCCTCTCCCAATTCAATCATAAACTCCCTCTTTGTGGCTGACACCACTCTGCGTTCATAGGAAGTGACAGTGTCTCAGAAGGAACACTGCGCCAGACACTGTATATCTACCACTCTCTTAGTTACGTCCCTCCTAATCACCTCAGTTCTTCCTCCCTGAGATCCCTCTGCCTTTCTTAAATTATCTACATCCACTAGACCTATGTCTAGCAATCATGCTTGACATATTTCATGAGGTAAAGCTAAAAACACCACCAAAAATATTTACACTTTGATGTCACTCTATTTATCTCCTCCAATACAGGAACTGCAATGAATTAAGTTGCAAAATTCAATATCCTACACATCCTTGCCAGGTCCATTTAATTTTAAATTCTATGGGGAAGGTATTCTCTCTTCCTAAGCACTTCATACAAAAGGAGCTTAGTCTGGCTGGTGCCTTGAAATACAACAGCTGACAAAATACAAATAACAGAGGGGTTTAACACACTTGTCAGCTTAGAGAAGGTTAAATACTGTTTGAAGAAGAAGTCCCATTTCAGTAGGACATGGCCCCTGCTTTTTTCAATATAAATATAAATATCATTTCAGCTTGTTTCAAGAGGGTATGACGCTATTAGTAACAAAGGAGTTGCATTCACTGACACTAGGACTTCATTTGTCCAAGCATATTTTTACTTTTTGGGTACATTTAAGTTGGACAAAACATTTCTGTGGTACAACCTCAGAAATCATTAATCCAGTTTTAAACTCTTAACTGTATTTCTCTTTTTGAGGCAAGCCAAAAGTAGCCATAAAACTAATTTAGGCTCTCCCTCATGTACCCACTCTTCATTGGTTTATATTTTAAAAAGTAGCTTCTAAATATCTACTTGGGAACAGTTTCTACTCTGATTTGCATATACCCCTACTGCAGCCAAAACAGAAGCAGAGATGCTGGGTATACTTGCTTTTGAGATGTGGTCCTCCTGGAAGTGAAGTAATGCTTTCATCTCAAGAGCAGACAGAATGCTTTTGGTCAGTGATGGACAATACAGTTGTAACAAACTCAAAGGAACAAGATCAGGGCAATTCTGATAATCTCAAAGCAACAGCTCATTAGATAAAGGCATGCAGTTAAACCAAATCTAACAAATCTCCACTCACAGCAACAGCAGATATACCCCTTAGAACTGCAACCCTATTGTCATCTCTAGATTGAAGTATACAAGCAAACCACTGTTGCTTTTTCCTCCTTGTACTGCAGTTTAGGACGAACTTCTACTGAAGCCTTTGCTGTTTGAAAATGATCCTACCATAACAAATTAGTTGCATATAATAGTGCAGTTTCCTTCAACAGTGAACAGTCTGTTCCTTTGCTTTCTCAGCAAATCTCTTGACATACCTGGGCTCCTAGATTCAGCAGGTCCTTTTGCAGTCAATAGCCACATCCAGAGACGGTGCACATTACTGCTTCTGTCCTACAAGGCATCTCAGTGTATGCAGCAGCACCCACTCTGCTCTTTAAACTTTCCACTGTGAGTCACCTGATTAGCTGCTGCACTTATTTCCCGAGGAAAGCAGAAGTGAAGAGCAAATGAACCACGTGCTCAGGACCCGCCAAGCTCCCAGAGCAACTTAGAACAATTTAGCTAATGCACAAACCTGGCAGGCATTGCATGCTTCTCCCTTGGTCAAGAGTAACCAGGTATTTCCCTGCACACCATATTCACAAAGAAAAGGGGTGTGGGAGAGTGTGTTGAGGGTGTGGGACGGGTTAGTGTTTCAATTTGCTTTTAAATTTAAGGTTTACAAAACTGCTATAGGAATACAGCACCACAAATATCATGCTCTATGTGTAACCTGTGCCCAAAGGACAGGCAACATTTGTGAGTCTTTCCTCAAATGCAGTACCCTTAATATAACTACATTTGAATGCTGAGGTCAATGCCAAGTCCTTGACCTCTACTAAAATGGTCAAGGCAGCTACTCAACTCAAGAAGAAAACAAGCACTATAGTTCATTGACAACATAAAGGAGCCCAGATTAGTTACGGCCTTGGGGAAAGACTATTTCTCTCTTGTCTAGTTGTCTTTTTGTTCTTGCTAATAACACATCTGAAAGGCTTTATAATTGGTTTTTAAGGGGAGGAGGAGTTTAAACACTTTTACACATCTCCCTGGGAATTTTATGGTGACCTTGAGAATCAGTGAGATGATGGCTTTACAGTGGCTGAAACCTGGGGGCATTTTACCCTAGGTGGTTAAAGCCATCTGTTTTCTGTTAACATCTACTTCACTCAAATGCCTGAAAAAGTACTCAGAAAGAAAACTAACTTTGTCTTCCACCAAAGATAGGGCAGTATCTAGACTGGAGACTCCTGATGTTCCTGAATGTATAAGCTGCAAGTCTTGTAGGGACCGATTTCACTGTTCAATAGGGTCAAGTAATAGGACAGGGCAGCGATTGCCTGTTTCTGTTTCTGGCACAGAACAGTCCTAGAGGATTGTTCTCATTCCTTACTGTGGAAATATATTTATTGAAAAAAGATCAACAATAGAGGCAATAGAAAAATCATGAGTTTAGTTCATCCCTTTACAGATTATACCAGGTATTAAGCAGATCTGCAGCTTTGCTGCAAATGGAAATACACCTTAGATCCTAAAGACTATACTCTGCTCCAGCCTGTAGCCTTAAGTTCACCAGTTTTTTAAAAGTATTAACTGAACTAAGTATAATCTAGAGGGTGTTTTCCAAGCAGATCTAGGGGGTGTTTTCCAAGCAGACGTAAAGTCACACTGAGCTACCCACACCCAGGGCAGCTCCAGCAAATGTCACATTTGACCACTTTAGTAAGCCCCACAGAGACATGTACAGGTCTGGCTGAGCTTGGTGCTGCAACGACACAGCTGGCAGGCCCTGGGCAGCCCTGAGCACAGGCCAGGTGAGCTCACACAGCCTGCAAAAGGTTGTGCCAACACTTCCACTGCTTTTCTGCCTTAGGCCGTTCACATATTAACTGATACTTTCCCCGCTGCAATCTAGTCAAAACCACAGTGGTGAGATGAATGGCAGAAGCACAGAGGCACAAAAGAGGATTTTAACACCAACCCAGAGAGAAGGTCATTGTTTTCCCTTTCCTGACTCAGAAACAAGCCTATATGTGCTCCACTTCCACCCTTTTAGTGTCAGTTCAAAACCACAAAACAGAAGATCGTTTGCAGCAGCCTCTCCATGCTATTTGATCAGGAAGGTTTATTTCCCAGGAGCCTTCCCTACCCAGGGATGCCCCTCACTAGCTGCTGTCAGGACTCAAGCAACCACACAGTCATTAGTAGATTTCTCATCTCCACAGCAGAGGAAGCTCCATTTCTCTTTTTCATTCTGCACTAACTGCTTATTGGGCTGAAAGTCCAGAGTTTCAACACACCCTCCCACTTGATCTCTGCTTCACTGGAGCGAAACAGCTCTAACCAAATTATCTGTAGTAAATATAACTCAAGGCGTAAAGACAAGCTACTAGTGCATGTAGCAGGAGACAGTGCCACAACATCTATTGTCAGTTTTGGCTATTTATATTAACAACCCCTTGCACTGTGCCTCAACCAGCAAAAACTAGGAGAAAAATTCTTCTTTTGTTCACAATTTTTCCCTCAATCTCACGGGGCGGGGGGGGGTGGGGTGAGGGGGAAAACATGTGTCCCGCATACTTACATTTGTATCTGTGTGCAGGGCACCTAGTTCAAAGGAACCCTCATCTTGGTTTAAGGTTTCTAGAAAGGGCACTAATAACCTCCTGGACCCAGAAGCTAGGTCTACCAACACCAGCTGGATGCTGCCATCTAACAGGTGCTGCACTCTTAGGGAGATCATATGCAGCCTATGGGAGATGAGATGTCCTGCCTGAGCTGGACATACAGTGGGCTTCCTGAGGCAAGAATCTGGACATAACTCCAAGGTCCACCCATCTCACAGCATCAAATAATGTCCCTTATGTTGATTCTTATTAAACATCTCTCTTCTTTGCCCTTCCAACCACCACGCATAAGTGGAAAAATCCTGTTTCATGCCATTACAGTAATGATACCACCCACAGCAACGTATCTTAGTGGTCTGGAACAGCTAGAAGCACAGCACTTCTCCAGCTTGAGGCTGGAGGTCAGCTGCTGCAGGTTTCTCCAGAAACCCAACTTGCAGTATGTTTTGGTTGCATTGAATTCACCAAATGAGCTGACTGTTTACACCAAGAGCAAAGATGTCCTCTGGCAATTGCTGTGCAGTTCTATTGTAGTTCAACTGCAAACCCAAATGGGATGGAGCTTTGCCAAAAATCTTGTATTTCTCCCTTCAGCAAGTTTATCTCCTTGCAGACAAGAAATAGACTGGAGCTGATTTTGCTGAGATAATACATTTTTCTGCTGCACATTCGTAACCTTCAATCTAGAAAAGAGCCAGCATGTCCCTTTCAACATTGCAAAGTGTTTGAAAGTTATTAGCTGCAGGTTTTTTCCAGTCTTTGCCTTTCGTGCTAAAAATCCAGCTATCTTCTTTCTTTTTTCTTGGTAAAAAGAATGTTGATTAAAAAATGTTCATCAAATCACTCTTCATTTCTTTACAGGGAAGTGGCTATGTTTCATTTTCCTCCCCTCTTTTCAACAGCAGAACAGAAGCTGACAGAGACCACAGAGAAAAGCAATGCAAAAATTCAAACCATCTGTTTAACCATCATTTTCACTCATCATTTTTCTCAGCAAACCTTGAAACCTGCAACGAAGGAGCTGTTCAGCTCCTTATGCAAATCTTCCCAAAGAAGCAAAAGCATCAGGCTATGAAATGAGAAGCTGCAAGTCTGTGAGCTTGAGCAGCTCAGCCCCTCTCCCTCTGGCACACACACAGAGGAGACCTGGGGCGGCAAGGAAGGCCACCCCACCTCTTTGGTTGGGTTTTCCCTGAGGTGCAGAGCCCTGGAGAGGTGGGAAGTAAAAGCCACCTTCTGCCAATGCTGCCAGGCAGCCCCGAACTGGGCCAGGGTAATGGAGAGGTGGCCTTGCTGTCCAAGAGCACCACTCCCAGGCAGCACCACCACCTCTGAGGAAAATAAAGTGGTGTGTGCAGACGTGTGGCCACAGTATCCAAATTGTAAGGTAACTTGCACATTCGTACAACTGCACAGATACCTACACTTCAGCTTAAAATTAGATGGAGCTCATGCTGATGAAGCCACGAGACTGGTAGCTGGTAAAGATGTACAGCGTATCTGTGAGGCAACACTTCTCTGCCTGTTGCCTGTCAGCAGCCCTTGGACCTGGGTGCTCCTAGTCTGGATCAGGAGGTTTAATTACACCACTGACTGCTCTGGCACCGTCACTGATGGGCTGTGAAAAGACAGGGCAGTTTGCGATGTCATAGCTGGAGTCAAACTCCTAACTTGTGTCAGGAAAGGGATCCATTTCCTTCCCCAGCTTTTCCTCCTGAGCAAGGCCAGGCAGTCTGCAATCCACCCTCTAGGCCATCTGGCATCCAGCCTGCACCTTGGTGCTGGTAAGATTCAATTAGTAGCAGCATTACATGACAATGATAATTTGTTGCATGAAATTCTGCTATTTCTAAATGTTTCATTGGAAATCAGAAAAAAATCCCTCCAACAACAAAAATCTGTAAATCAAAATGGGATTTTTTTTTTCCAATGCTTTTGTTGTTTAAACAGGAACAAACCCCAGTATGTCTGATAGCCTGCATCTTAGAGATCAGATTTTGCAGTGTCTTTCAGTCTTTTCTAATCTGTGCAATCCTGAAGTAGTTTCCTGTGAACCTGTACACAGCAAGTGTAATTCTGCTGCTTGACAGCCACCCACTTTGTTAATTTTCATAGCTCCTTTAAAAGTACTCAGTGGTGGGGGGAAAGTCACTGGACTATATAATATCAGAAATACCCTAACTAATTTAAAAAAAATTCTTTGCATAACTAAACGCCACCAAAATTATTCTAGAGTTAGCAAAACAATATCAGCTTTTAAAAACACAAGAAAAAGAAGCCCCATTTTAAAACTGGTTGTAATGAAAGTGCAAACGTTCTTGTTTGAGTGTCAGAATCAAACATCTTGATCAAATGAACAGCATTTTTTTTTTTCCAGATAAAGAAAAAAGTACCAAATATAAAAATTTCCTCTGGGAATCTGCTATTTTGATTGAATGCCACCTACTGACTAGAAAAATGTTGTGCATGGCAATTTTTGAGGCAGCTTGACTGAACACATGATCTCCACACTAAAAGGCGTGTTAGTCTAATGAGACTGAGGAAGTCAAACAGCTAATGCAGAATATCATGCCATAACATTTCTCTCACCTCCTGTACCTCAGATTAACTTTCTGCTACAGGATACACAGAAATTCATTGTTTTCATAATCAACTTGAAAGTCATCAAATCAAGGATCATTTTACAGAAGCTCTGCAAGAATTTTTTTTACAAATATCAACAAAACAGAAAGGTAAACTTTAACACATAGCACTTACCAGAAGATACCACTCCCAGATACAGCCACAGACAAAAGTACAGGATATAATTACACATATTAACCAAGAACTATTTTCTTGGACAATTTACTCTTCTCACTCTCTGCAAAGCAGCACCAAAACCTCTGCAGACAACACTACTTTCTTAAGTCTCAGAGACTGGTCCTAGTTCCTGTTTAAGACCCCTTTGGTCTCTGCAAGGACATTTTGTGGCTTGCACAGCCTGCAGCAACTCTCATCATCATCTTAGAGGAAATAGGGAACCTGAAGTTCAGACCTAACAAATTAAGCAAAGTCCTCACAACACAAGTATGAGAGCAGACATTTTTCTGTCTCTGATGTGTCCCTTACTAACTACTACTATTTTTCGTTTTGCAGCTCCTAGGTCTATTTATAATCTCCTGCTCCTGTGACTTTGCTCTCCTATGAGTTGCACTCACAGAGACTCTGCAAGTTTACAGGAAGGCTGCTTTCCCACAACAGCAACTACTCAGGTACCTTCAAATAGCTAATGAGCATGCTTAACGAGCTGTCACACCCATTCATGGACTAGCCTGGCTTTTCTACAACTACTCTTCTCTGAATTAGGCTCATGTATATCTTCTCCTTTCTTTAATTTCTTGTTTACAGAACTAATACTCCAATTGCATTTGGTTGCTAGCTTTTGCCATGTCATACAAAAATCTGGATAGGACTGGGGACAAACTGATCAAAGTAGTAGTTTTGCTACCTGGTATGCTCTGGCTTAAAAAGCAATTACTGAAGCTGAGTAGCTTCCCCGGAGACTGTGGTTTCCCTTTTTTCCTAGGAAAGGACTGGTTTTAGGGTATTCAGATAACTTTGTTCTAGGCTAGTAAATAAGAAAAAAGCTGTGCTTTCAAATTTGAAGCAGAGGCTGCTACCACAGTAAAGTGGTAAAGTGGCGTAAAGGAGGAACTGGTAAAAGAATGCAGTAGTTACCTTGCAGAGACACTCGCCACAAGAGGGAAGTGCAACAGGCTCTGCAGCAGCTGCATCAGGTCACAGTCCCTTTTGCTGCAATACCTTTCCAGGGCTGGAGAACAGCAGCTCAGAGCTGGTAACCCAGCAAATTCCTTCTGCAAGGCTGCATGTTAGGCTGCCATTTCACACACAGGGTGTCTAGGGCTGCCTCTGCCTGGAAGAATTGCCCCTCTGTTAGCAGGGAAATGTGAGTGGCAGGCTTCACATGGAAGTCTAAGAAGGCTTATTCAGTAATACGAGTTGTTAAGCTGTCTAAAAAACAGATACCAGTCATGAGGTGAAACTTAAATAATTGTTTTGTATCTAGCATATTGGTCACTACACAATGCTTAGAGGAATGTGCAAATGGCTGTGACTTGAAGGAAGCAGAATCTACCTTGTAAAAGTTTGGGATCAACATACATTCAGAATGTAATCTGCGCAGTTTATGTACCCTTCATGCCAACTATGTAGCAACAAATTAGTACCAGAATCTGTGTTCACAACATTGGCAGAGTTAGCAGTGCAAAAAAAATTGGCCAAAGTCAGTCCCATGGCTTGTGTTTTATTCCACACAACTGGAGGAGTAGCTCAGAGATTGGATCCATCTTAAAAGCCATGCTAAATGCATAGATGACAAGTAAATAATTAAATACTTAACATAGCCATTCCAGGCTCTAGTGGTACTTTTATTTCTATTTAAGTTCTTATCATTTTCCATTTCCATTAAACTTTTATCTTCCATTTTTTCTTTTTTCTTTCCTCAAGTGAGATGAGAGTTAAAAAAAAAAACAAAACAACAAAAACAAACAAACAAAAGCAAAACAAACAAACAAACCAACCCACACCATGCCAAACAGCCCGTCTTTGCCCCATACAGTCATTCCTGCCAGAGATGTTCAGAGCTCTTCCTTTCCCAGGCACCTATTATATTTTGTCCATACAGACCACAATATCTTGCAGCCTGTTAGCCTCTGTCCCAGCTCCAGACATCACCTGCTTTGTGGGTCTGGGCGGTAACGTGGGCAGTCTTCAGTCCGAGCATCTTTTGTGTTTTCACCTTCTCCAAGTGTCAGCAGGTGGCAGTACGACAGAAGAGCTTTCAGGTCTCCTGGTACTCGAGGCAGCACAAATCCTATCTAGCTGCAGGTATGCAGTTCATTCTCGTGTTATGATTGCAGCTTACATTTCTTTTCCCCAGTCTATCTCAAATAATGAGACAGGAGTGTATCACAACACAAAATAGGACGACTCACTTTCCTGTTTATTTACTTTCAGAATTTTGAGCATTTATAGGATTATATTTTCACACTCCCACCAGCCTCTGGAATGGACAGGTTTCAGCTGGGCACCCAGGAGAGAGGGCACTTGGAAAACAGTGGTCTGCTCTGACCCTCTCACTCTAAGGGCACAGATCATAAAGGTGTCAGCATGCAGCAGAGCAGACAAAAGATTGTGAATGACAAATGGATCTTTGGGTGGAAGCAAAGCACTTGTAAGTTGGGTCGGCTTTGGCAAAGGTTAAACAAAAGTATATTAAACAGAAGAGGGCTTTTTCATTACTTTCAAAATTAAACTAGTCCATGTTTTGTTTTGAAAAAAGTATTTTTCATTTATACATTGAACAAAAAATATTAGTAAGGCTAAATATAGCATAACAAAAAAATCAGAATATCCTGAGACAAATATCATTTGTGAGGAGTTAAGAATTTTTAGAGGGATTTTTGGTTGTTTTTAAACAAAAAACACTATTCATACAACCTTAATGAACAGTTCAGTTCTGTCTCTGTAAATCCAGTAATACAGAGCTTTTCAGTACATGTTTTTTTCCCGAGCTGTTAATTCCCTGCAGGAACACAAGTTTAGGAACTGTCTTGCTAAGGATATAGAACCATGGGGTTTCTTGGTGCTACAAATTTTCAAATTAAGTATCTCTACGTAGACTCATTACACTGCAGCTGCAATGGACCTCCAGAGGAGCTCACATCTGAGAAAACATTTGTATAATTACTCAGCTGGACAGGCCAAAAAAAGCCTGCTCCACATATTAATATTGGGACAGGGAAAGGGAAGAAGTATTTTTTATCTTCTGGGAAACAGGCATCCTTGTAAATGAGATGTTGACTACCAAAATTAAGATCACTTTTATTAGGATAATATTTGCTCTAAACTGAATGTTGATTTTAAAAGGCTATGAGCTCTAAACTATTTTTCCCCCATGGAAATGCTGACATCATTATTTAAACAACAACAACAACCCGAACAAACAGCTTTTCACATTTTTCTGTTACACTTTGATCCAAAAATATTTATGCGAAGAAATTTTCAGGTCACATTTTTACTTGATAAGTTGTATTACTTATATTAAACTCATTTTATTGCACATTTTTCTTTCCTACATCTTGAAAAGTTTCTGAGAGGTCAATATTACAATCTCCATTTTGCGGACTGGGAACAGTGACATTAAGAACTGAAGTGACATATACAGGGCCAGCCAGTGCCAGAGCCATAGATATTACCTGGGCCTCAAATACCCAAGTCCTTATGTCATTAATAATTACAACTCTGTTTAAATTTCCCCACCCTTCTTAAAATTATTTGAAACAGAAGAAAAATGGGTCAGTGCTAAAATAACAGCACATTTGACATTTTTAGCTCCCTTCGTTTTTCACCTAGCCTCCAGTTTTCACCCTAGTTTCATTTTGAATCAGATCTGCCTAAATGACTATATTTTTCCCTGAGACAGCAGGAGGAGTTATGTTCCTGAGGATGCCAACCTCAGTCCCCAGTGTCTAAAATATGCATGAACTGCTCTTTGGTTCCTACCACTAAAAGAAAAAAAAAATCCCTTCTGCAGAGATAGCATTTAAGTTTTAAATTATGCATTTGCATACCTCTTCTCTGAATCAAGGACCTAATTTCTTCTAAGCCCATAGATGACAGATAGGATAAGTGATTGCCCAGATTACCACATTTTAATGTGGCTGATTCATGAAGTCCTACAGCTCCTGACTAAAGGATATGTTGCTGTCACTGTTCCCAAAGGTGCAGGATGGGTCTAGGGGTGCAGAGGAACAGATAAACAAGGGAAAAATTAGTAATCTCTCCAGGTTTTCACATCCCACCTGTCCCAGAAATGCCAGAGAAACTCAAACAGAAAAATTTTGTTGGGAGATCTGAGTGAGAACAGACTGATGTCAAGATACAACTGGAGGCATAACTGTGTAGGTAATACAATCAGAATCAGAGACCTGGGCTGGACAGCACACCCAGCTGGGACTTGGTCATGTAGCTTCCTTTGAGGTTTGATGCTCTGTGCTCCGCTTCCGTAATACAAAACAATGTGAAGTACTCCAGTAAACTCTCATCCAGAGGTCAGTTGAACATGTATTTTGACGTGAAACATATGAATAGTCTCTCATGGTTTAAGTTAAGCCTTTAAATGACTTTCTGTATTGGAATCAGGAAATTAAGTTCAGGGAAAATCAGAATTCATTTCATAGGGAATTTTTCAGAGACAAATTATCCATTTGAAAGAGGCAGAGACAAAGGGGAGACCTTCAGCTGCTGTTTGTCTGATGTGGCAGGTTTGATTTCAGTAGCAGCTCTGTTAGTCTTGTGATGATCTGAAGATGACAGTGAGGCAATGGCTTGAGAAAAAAGTAGCATTTTGGTAGACCAACAGATATAGCAGTGAAAACAAGCTTTCAGACAGACTCAGAAAAATGTTGGACAGAAGAGACCTCTGAAGGTTACTTAGGCCAGCCTTCTGTTTGGAGCAGAGCTAGCACCAAAGCAGACTAATCTATCCATCTTTAAAACCTCTGAAGACTGAGATCTCACCTCTTCTGTGGGTGTCTGTCCCAGTGCTATACCACCCTCCTGGCGAAAAAAAGTTTCTTAGGCTCCAATCTGAGTTTCTAAGCTGAAACTCAGGGGCATTGCTTTTTGTTTTAGCACCTGCCACTACCAAGAAGTGTTTTGTTTCAAAGTCTTTGAAAATGCCCTTTAACTAGTTGCAGGCTGCTATTAGGTCCCCCATTAGCCTCTGTGCCAGGTTAAGCAAATCTGTCTCCCTCAGCCCTTCCTTGTAGGTGATGTGCCCTACTCTTCAAACATCTGAACAGCCCTTATTCATATATGAAACAGATTTCAAGCCAAATACAGTTCAGGAACAAGTTATTTATATTTACCTCAATTATTTTACTCAGTATTTCACCTGGCTATGAGACACAAGTTGCAGCACCATTGCCATTCTATTTCAGACTGGAAAATATCTACTAGGTCTTATATGGAGCAGAAACAAATAATTCAGAGTCTCTGATCTGTCCTGGGGTGTCTCCAGTAGATATTGCAACGGTAAAAAGATTTCTATCTGACTCACTAATAAAGCTACCATCTAGGCACAAATTTAAGATAGGCACTGGCTGTCCATACAACTAGTATTCATTTTATGTGTAATTTATCTCCTTACTCTGTAAGAGGCAAATGAGATGCAATTCTTGGAGTCACCCTGTCTCAGTAACCCTTTATTTGCCTTCATTGCTGAAGAAAATTTTGGTTTTAGTAATACTGCAATGGCAAGAAAATTTCTGGTATTGAAGGGGACATACAATCTCCATTCATGGAGTTGCCCTTGTGTAATACAAATTACATCAGAAAGACTAGTACAGAAGAGAAAATGTAAAAAATTAAATAAGAACTAGAAACATGTTTCATCTCACTGTTTGAAATATGAAGGTGCATCACAAAACAAAGTTGGAAATCTTTATCAGATAATTCAGAATTGTCTAGGCTTTCTTTTAGCACCTCTTCAATTGCACTGCCTAATAACTTATTGGAAGTCAGAAATTTCTGTTAAAAAGATTTTACTTCTCATTAGTGTAGTGCACGCTCAACATGATCAGAGACCACTGGTATTAGCAAAACCAGAAA
Source organism: Pampusana beccarii (assembly GCA_013399365.1). Classification (NCBI taxonomy): domain Eukaryota; kingdom Metazoa; phylum Chordata; class Aves; order Columbiformes; family Columbidae; genus Pampusana; species Pampusana beccarii. The sequence goes on along the minus strand of VWYH01007991.1, from coordinate 715,299 downwards.
GGACATATCAACATCTTTGATGTTTGTCAAGTAGAAACACTAAAAAAAAGAGGGAAAGATAAAAAAAAAAAGTCAGACTTTCTTTATCCACTATGAAGAATGACATACAATTGTCAAAGTGCTTTTGCAGGTCACTACAGTAAAATACCTGTTCTTCTTACTCACAGAGCACTCTTCTGCATCAAGTCAAATGATTTTCAGGTAGTTGCTGCAGTAGTAGGAGAGATCTTGCAGGGATATATGTGCACTTTGTGCATGTCCATCACCGCAGAGGAGAAAAAAATTAAACCCATCTTTGGCTGCCTGCAGTATCTCTGCTTGCTTCTTGCCCCACTGAAGCCTCTGACAGTTGTATTGTAGCCTTCTCTCAAGCTGTAGCTGCCCTCTAGAGATTCACTTTTGCATCCTGAAATAAAAGATTAATTACCTCACCTATTTGTGCAATGTGATTAGATGGAAGGAATAGTGACTGTAAAAGAATTATGAAGATACCCAGAAATTGCCTACTTTAACTCTGCAAAACATTTAGAGTAATTCTCGTTTACAGTCTCCACCTTGCACCTCATTCCTGAATGTAATTCCATGAGATCATAGTTCTGTCCCCTATTAGTAGTCTTGATGTGTTTGGCATATTTACTGCCTCCTCCGGGAAGCATTACCTCTGGGAAGCCCAAGATGCCATTAGGGTTATGCATTTTCTTAATTTTCAGCCAAACCTAAAGAAGTTGCCTCATTTATTATCTCTTGGCCTTAGATAACTCCTGAATTCAAGTTTTTAATGAACTGTTAATTTTTCCTCAAAAATATCTTTGAGCTTCCAGTTGTTTCCAGAGCTGCTCTAGAACATCTGCAGAGCTTTGCCCATCCTGCACCATCAGCTTACTTGGTAGTAGAGAGGCCACCTCAAAAGGAGAACGTGGGAACTCCCTCTTTGTAGTCTGAGTATTTCTTGCTATATTTCCTAAGACTGCCAATAAAACCACTGGTTACTGGCAGCTGAAACAACAGTGGCCCTTTTCACCAGGAAAACTAGATGGCATCATCATTAAGAGGTTTGAACTGGTAATCACTTAGCCTGGAAACAAGGGTCGTATCAAACTGAAATTCCTTCTACTCGTTAGATACTTGAAAAGTTGTCAATTTACTTTCTAATTTTCTTCAGCATAATTCTCATAGTTCCTGTATACATAATTATTCTAGCTTGCCTTGCAGAGGCAATGCTGCTGCAGTTATTGATATCAAAATATACACCGCCATCCTTCTTGTTTCTTTGGACCCTTTTCCATCAATTCCATTTTATACCATATGAGAATACATTGTAACCAAAGTTGCAATCTAAACAAACTGGATCTGGATTTCAATGGTGCCAAAGTCCAGGGTGATTAGATCTTGGGCTCTGATCCAGACCCATCTTGCTGATGAGTAAAGAAAATGTATCAATCAGCTAGTTACAACAAGTCCTTGGCCTGCAAATGGAAGCAGAAGATGAAGAGGAGGAAAAGAGGATATGATGTGTAATAATTGGTAGGTAACAGCATGCTCTGCATGCAGCCTGAGGAAAGAGAGATCCCTTCAATGCACACAGATTCAGCAACTTCACTGGCCCACGCACTCTTCCATTTCAAGAACCCAACATGCTTCATAGCCTCCAGCTATCAGCCTTGGCGCCAACAGATGAATCATATCTTCTGCGAGTGTCCCTCCTGCAGTAACTTATTATCATCTTCTGCATTTAGATAGCATTTGCCATTTCCAGGTCTCAAAACACTGCATGGAGGTGGATGCAACCTCGGACTTAATATCTTGCTTCTGACCATGGGAAGTCAGTTGCAATTAAGGCTGGAGACCATGTCTCCCCACTCTCCTTACATTTTCTAATCCCTAGGCCACATTGCCTTCCTTTTTTGTGTGCTTAACAATCAGTGGTAAACACTTATGATATACAGAAGAGGTTTTCTACATTCCGAACAGACAGCAGTTAATTAATGAGCACATTTATTTTTAGATGTGTATTAGAGACCTAGTAGTACTTCTCTACTCCGTGGTTAGTCAGCTGATTTCTGTTTTCTATCCTTGTATATGCTTAGTGCTCTATGATAAACTGCCATTCTGGATTTGGACGAACAGAGATATATAAACATGAGAGCCATGGCTTCAAACAACTAGTACACACCTTGACACTGGTATCTCAAGCCATCAGGAACACCCCTCTTGCCTCAGATCAGTCAGTTATGAAAGTCCTGTTGCCCACAGCCCAGCAGCTTCTTAGTCTCTCTGAGACAGGTGCCAAATTTAGCCTAGCTCTGGAATAGGATGACCAGCAGTGGCCATTTGTTCCCTAAGGGAAAGCGAGGAACAGCACAGCAGGGTAGGACACAGTTGCCACAGTACCTGATTGAGGGAAGGAGAAAGACTTAAAGATGATGGTCAGGTTCATCCACGAGTCCAGATCATCAAACTTGTTCATGGTGATGAAGCAGGTCTAGGGTCAAGCCAGGAAAACCACCCATAGCTCATAGTCAGAATTTGGTTGGATGAGGATTACTAGTATCAGATGCAACCCAGGAATTACTAGGTAGATCTGCAAAAAGGCAGATAGGAAGCCAAGCTGAGAAAACAGTCCCTAGATTACAGTCCAGACCCATACATCAGTATAGCTGACCTAGAAATCAATATTCCTACAAAATAGCTGAGGATAGAGGTGAAGCTCCAAAGCCTGGGCTTAAATGGAGCTCCTGGGCCTATGGGCAGAGGTTTTGGGTGGTGACCAGGTGAGGGTGATCAGGGCTGTTAAAGTTATTAAATGCGCTTCAGGACCACAATATAAGTTTCTGTAGTCTTTGTAGAATGTGCTTAGGTGTAAGAACAACTCTGCTGCTTGTTGTGATGCCACTGCAACTCCTTCTCTACCTCTATGAAAGAATTTGTCATGTAGGCTTCAAACCCTAGGCTTCAATAGCAAGGACACAGGTGAATTGCATTCTGAAGCAGCAGGCAAGTGTTCCCCAGAATTGCTGGTGCAAGGACTCGGTCTGAGGCTCAGCACACAATTTCAGGTGCTGTCAACATAGGGAGCTTGCTTAGATGCATCTTCTGGCATTTCTGTCTAAATTCTCTTATTGAGGTGTTTTCAAACTCCCTTCAGGGACACCTTTGCTAGGTGAGAGGGTTCCCTTATCACAAGAAGTACATTGAATATGAACACAAGAAGGACATATCAGAGAGAGTGGAGAGGAGGGTGACGAAGCTGGAGAGGGGCCTGGAGCACAAGTCTTATGAGGAGTGGTTGAGGAAGCTGGGGCTTTTTAGCCTTGAGAAAAGGAGGCTGAGGGGAGACCTTATTTCTGTCTACAACTACCTGAAAGGAGGTTGTAGCATGGAAGGTGTTGGTCTCTTCTCCCAAGTAGCAAGTGATAGGACAAGAGGAAATGGCCTCAAGTTGCACCAGGGGAGGTTTAGATTGGATATTAGGAAAAAATTCTTAATGGAAAGTGTTGTCAGGCATTGGAACAGGCTGCCCAGGGAAGTGGTGGAGTCACCATCCCTGGAGGTGTTTAAAAGGTGTTTAGCTGAGGTTCTTAGAGACATGATTTAGTGCTAGAGTCAGGTTAGGTTATGGTTGGACTTGATGATCTTCAGGGTCTCTTCCAACTGGAATGATTGATTCTATTCTGTGATTCTAACTGGTGTCGGAGAATGGTATCTCTATTTTCCTCAGTTCTACTACCCTGTACTTAACAGTTTTTGTTTGGCAATTAAATACAGGGTTAATATATCCCAGGGTGGGCTAAATCAGTATCCCTTTTTTTTTCTGCTATATGACTGCATATTCAGGGAGTGATCTGATGCAAATACAGTGAAAGTTCACAGGTTGTTCCTTCATTCTTCACAACTTTACAATCCTTTCCTTTAGGTAGAATTGCTGCATTGAAATAATTGTCCCCAGATGAACTGCCAGATGAACTTCAGTGTACTTAAAATATGTGCTCTTCAGACTGTAATTACTGTCCTTTACAAGCAATTAAAGCCATAATACCACTGTCTCTTGGAAGCGGCATCTGAGTCAGGCAAAACTTGATGTAGGGAGAATAAGCTAAATCAGCCTTTACTCAACCTTTTTTCCCTCTTGCATCACCACAGACTACTCTGAGCTCTGCCACCTTTTGCACAGTGGCTTTTTATATAGAAAGGTATATATTCAAAAAGCTTCTTGCCAGGTATGTGTGTCGAAGGGGCAGCTGACAGTGGTGTGGGACACATGCAGATGAAGAGCTGACTTCAGCTATAGATAAAAGTGCATTTCCAGCCCTGCTCCATGTGCAGAGCCCCTGTGAGATGTGGTTCTGTGGGACTGGTACACCTGAGGAAAACGTACCCTGAAAAACTAGCTGTGGGAGGGAAAGGGGTTGAGAGGCTTACAGGAGAATTAAGGTAAATGCAGTCATTCTGCTCAGTTTAAGTAGTTTAGTACACAAATTTTAGGGATTAAACATTCCAATTGGGTCTAGTTCCTTCTAGACACTGCGAGGCTACCTTTCTATCGGACCTATTCTCTCTATTGTCAAAGCAAAGCACTGCAGCCATCATGGAACCACTTGCTGGAGCTGATGGCTTTCTTTTTCTCCCTCAGCTGGCATTTTTTTATAGCTTTTTCTTTTCCTTGGTAAATAGTTTATTTGCCCCAAAAGGTACATCTGAGAAATTCGGGTCTGAATTTAACTTGGGTTAAAAAAAAATAAAAATAAAAATTCCTACTTTAAAAAAAAATATATATAAATTCTATTTTGAAAATTGCTCTAAGAAGGGCTGAAAATGTTTAAGTCGAGGCAAAATATTTCGAAGAGCATCAAATTGAATATTTCTGTTTGCATAAAGTAGTTTCTTATTTAACCAAAAAACCTGCAAAGTTAGCTTCTAGTATTGAGGTTCGCTGTTACTTTTTGAATGTTTTCATTTTACCTGTGGTCATGATAATCCATTATTTATATAGGTCCCTATATAATGTCTTTCCCCAGAGAGGAAATCAAGCTTTCATGAGAAGTGACTTAGAAGGATGAAGTGTCCCATGTTTCCCACATGGTTAAAAGTTAAATTAACTTAATCTCTTGCAACGCTTTACTACACACAGCTTTTGGCTTCCTGCTCAAACTGCAAAATGAGGTGTATAAACAGCATCAAGGCAGACAAAAAAAAGCTAAAAATATGGAGAGAGAGAAAGAGTTATGTTAAATGGTCCTTAAGAATGACTTTTTGATTCAGGGACTGAGGTTGGGCAGAAAGGCAGAAGCATTACTTCCTTCTGCCAACGCTCTTGCTGGTTATCCACAGTACCAGGACACTTGCTAACCTTGTTGGTCAAGGGGCCACCAGTCAGCTACTCTTCACTGTGCTGAAGCCCAGCTAATACAAACAGTCAGCAGGGAGGTAACTGGAGGAGCACATATATTCAAGAAACAAGAGTTCAGATCCCACTTCTAGGCTCATTTACAAGAGTGTAAATCTGAGACTGCCACAACAAACTCAAAAGACTTACAATCACTTCTAACCAGCTGATTCCACCAGCACCCAAAGCAGCTAAAGGTCCGAACCACCTCAGCCATTGTTGCAGCCTGCACATTGAGAAGTACAGCCTCTGTAAAGGGCCAGGGAAGCTCTTCCGCTATTGGTGATATGACCTGATGGCCAGTATTCAGTATCCAAGATATGATGGATCTTCTCAGCAGAGGAAGAAGCTGCCAATTTCAGATGCTTTTTGTCAATGCAACTCAGCAATACAAACCTGCAGGATGATACTGCAGGGCGTTTGTTTTGCCAGGGAAATATTTACCGCCCTTTTCTACACTGCAGAAACACCTGTTAGGCAGATTGGGATGGTGGGGAAGGAGGTTGTGCTTAGATCAGCCCAGGGACAGGATAAGTCAATTACTCAGATTCAGTTTTCATCCAACTATCTACTTATAGTTTATATATACTATTTAACAGTATCTAACTATTTCATCAAATGCTTGTCCTTTCCTCCCCCCACTACTTACTGCAGACTTTGCCTCCCCCCGCCAGGGAGGGGTGAGGAAGAGCTTAGCAAGGAATACAAATAAAAATGATGGGTGCTAAGATGGAGTTATGGCATTCTCCTGTGCCCATCCCGCCAGGCTGCCAGTTCAGGCAAGAGACATTTTTCCTCCTTGCAGGGAGCAGTGGGTCGTTTATCTCTGAGCTCCCCGGCTCTCTCCGAAATACCTCCCCAGGAGGAACGCAGCCCCTGGGCGCTCCCCGCCCGCAGCGCTCAGCACCAGCCCAGCACGGCGCTGCCCTCTGGACCAGCGCACCTGGTGTTCCTTCTAACGCACGCCCGAGCTTCTCGGCGTGTGCTTTGTGCCCTTTCCCTCCCCGGCTTGGGCTTGCAGAGATTCAGCTCCTGATCTGATCCTTGTCGAGTCAAAGCGTCTGTTGAGCACGACCGGAGGAAGGATGCAGAGGCGGAGCGCGGGATCAGCGCTGCTCCCTGAAAGAGGCATATTCGTATTAATAACACTGATGCATAGCCAATTAGCAGAAGGAGTCAGGTCCAGCCCTCGTGTCTGCGTGTTAGTGATTTATCGACAGTAATTACCGAGGCACTTAATGCCTAGTTTGGATGGGAATTAATTCGAGGCCGGATAAATAATGCATTAGGGTTTATTTAGCCCCATGTGAAGCTTCGCCCCTGAGCCAGAGCTGAAGTGGCGTCTGCGTGGAGCGCGGCGATGCGCGGGGCGGCGGCCGGGACCGGCACCGGCCGCTGAGGCTGCCGGCAGCGGCGCGCCCAGCCGAGAGCATGCTGAGCCCCAGGATCAGGCAGGCCAGGAGAGGTGAGTGTGCCTTCCCCTGCGGCTCGCGTTGTGGGGAGGGGACCGTCTGCTGGCACGCGGAAAGGTCCCGGCGGTGGCGGAGACCCTCCGCCCCTGCCCGCGGGGTCCCCCGAGCTGCGGCCGCCCCCCGGCAGAGCGAGGCTGCTGCCCCGCTGGCTCAAGCCGGCCCTGGGGAAGGCAGCAGGAGCAAGCGGCGCTTGCAAAGGCTCGGGAAGAATGAAGCAGAGGAGACCTGTGCTTGTGCTCACCGACGTCGCCCGCAATGTCAGGTCAGAGCAGCAGAAATAATTCAAAAACTGTACTCCGTTCTGGACTCGGTGGAGCATTTGCAACCCTGGGGTGGCTGCTAATGCTGTGTTTCTGATGCTGAAATTCACTATGACAGCCAGAGACTTGTGGCAAGTTTACCTGCAGCACCTTGGAGAGGTGGTTTGCACGGTATCCCTCCAGGGCTGGAAGCAGGAGGTGGGGAAGTCGTCAGTGTGAGCTGTGGGCAAGACAAGGGAAGGAAGGAAAATCTGCCCTGAGTTTACAACAGCTGCTTGGAGCAGTCGTTCAGACCTGTGAGGTGTAGTATGCAGTGTTTGTAAAGTGATCATCTGGGGCTGGACACAGCCGGTGTCCCCACAACAGCTTGTCTGGAGGAGACGCTGTGGCAGGGTGTGCTCTCCTGCTGCAGCACCAGTTCCTCATCTGACATGGCATTTGTTGAGCATCGTTAGCATTCGCAGCCTGATGACAGTCTCAGAGGGCTATTTTCTCGCCCATCAGAAACAGGCTAGATTAATGTCATTTAGGAGCAGAGTCAGAGGCAGTCAGAAGAGTACGTAAAGATTAGTTCTTTCTTCTGCCATACCCACATTATAAAATAGGAAAGTGTGACTGGTTCTAGCTGCTCTGATTCTGAGATAGATACTTCCAGCTGAATGTCACTTTTCATCATATATACACAAGCAGTATTACATACTGAACAGTCTTTAAAACACCAACAGCCCATTAAATAGCTGTTAGTATCTTGGAAGAAGCTTCCTGCCATTTGCAGGTGTCAGGATCAGATACATACAGCCTCAACCACAGTAAAGTCATAAGTACTTATTTTTCAGTTACACAATTTTGTAGAAGTTCAGCAAGTCTTTCATAGGTGCTCTCTCTTTGCTATGTCCCTTTTAAGGTGTGTCTGATCTCCTTCCAGTCTTTAATGATGAGCTATAAGTTAAATGATGTGACCAGAGCGGTACAGGAAGTCTGCGTCAGAGCAAGGAACATAGGCTCTCACAACTTCATGCCTGCCATTCTTCCACTTTCTTCAATTCATCTGGCAGAGACTAAGTTTTATATCAATATATATTGAAGTCTAGTTATGGGACAGATATTATTCTAGATCCCTGTGGGGTACTGATGCTTGGGGAACAAACTGTAGTGCACCTTTGTGATTCAATTTCAATTTACAGCAGTACATGTTGTCCTCTCAAGTTTTGTTCTGTTTCATTCATTAGCTGTGCAGTGGTACATCTATTTCTGAGTGAATTCAGAACTCCTGAAAAGAGCTAGCTTGATGGCTTGAAGTTTCAAACTTCAGGAACTTTCCTACTTCTGCAATGCAGTGCAAGGCACTGGTAACCTCTTACAAAGGTTACCAAGTAGGGCCAAATCCTGCAAGGTTATTCTATAGCTCTTGTTCACAGGAGCTGTAAACAGGCAGTGCTGAAGATACTAGATGTTTCTTGAAGGTAAGCATCCCACCTTGCAACACTGTGTTGAATGTGAAATGGTAGTTATGCTACCTGGACTCTAAATTGAGGTTGCTAATGAAGGTTAATGTGGTAAATGGTGGGCAAGCAAACTACTGAGAGGGCTAGAGAGTCTCTTGCTGATGGTTAGCATCAACAAAGGCAGAAGATCTGCTGCAAGCTGCTGCATGAGCTTGGGGTGACTTCTCAGGGTAGTGGCTGTTAGCTCTGCCATTAAACACTTGTTTGTGTAAGGAAGGCAGTGTGACTTCTCTGAGCAGACAGAATGAAGAGAAAGGGCAAGCAAAGATACTCTGGGTATAGCCTGCGGTTTCACTTGAGTGTGATGGGAGGCAGCAATAAAGTAGAACCTAGGGATGTTCATATATTTGGCATAGATTTCTTGTGGTTGAATTACTCAAACCAACTTGCACATGTGTCCAGCTCTTTGCTTCAGGCTCCCTGCATCTATGTAAATCGGAATGCTTTACCATCTCCCCTTGTATTTCCAAATCTCTACTGAGGATGTACCTTTAAACCTTCACTTGTGATGTCTGGTGCCGACATTTTTATTTTTCTTGTGTATGATCCTTAAGAAAGCTCCTGGGTTTAAAAACATTCAGGCTTTTAATAATGCTGAGTCTGGACTTGAGCCTGACATCTGGGGTGTAGTTCTTAGTATCTCTGAAAGGTACGGTAGAGAACAAAGATAATTGGCCTTACTGGAGGTAACTGTCAAGTGTAATGCAATCCTTGCTGTTCCATCAGCAAACCTGCATCTGTAACTCAGAAAACTGAGTTCAGATGTACCTTATATTTTCATAAGACATAGGAAGGTGTAAAATCTCTCAAACTGAAAATCCTAATGTGCATAAATGGGTCTTCTGGAAAATCATTCATCCTGGCTAGGCCTGAATGGATTTTGCATTATTTTTTCACCTACAGTGTCTGATGTACAGCATTTGGCAGAGTCCAGGATTCCGAAATAAATGGTTGCATGGAAAATATACATTTTCACATTCTATGTGATGGAACATAGAAATGCTGCCTTCCAGCTTAGAGGCAAGAGAATTTTCAGCATGGAGAGCTCAGAAAGCAGTTTTCGGACTACATCGTTCAAGTCTCAAGGAGTATATTTTTGTTTAATTGTTTCTTAATAGATGAAAAAAATGAAAAAAAAAAAATTGCTCCTTGGTTTCAAAAGTCTTAAACAGGCTATACCTGCTCAGTTGCACGGAAGCTGGACTGACTATAAGTTTATGTATCTGTTTTTAATAAGTTGTGTGCTGGGATTGCCCTCTATAGCAAGAAAATTAGCCTGCTGACTTGGTAGATTCTTTACAGTATTCCTGTCTTCAGCACGATCTGTCTCAGTTTTATAGGTGTCAAGAAGAAACCTTCGCTCCTTACTGGGACTTCGTACTAATGGGTGTTTGACATTACGGAATTGTCTGCACTTTTCTGACCTATTATTTCTGTTTGACATCATGCTCAAACATGTGATAGAGTATGTGGAAAATTTCCTTCACAGCCATAGTAATTAAAATTTTGTTTATTTCTTTGATCAAAACTCAGAGCCTGGAAAAAGTTACGGGAGACATTTTGGCTACCTGGTCTGCTGCACACAAACTGGTTTTACCTCAGGTATCTTTCAGCATGGCTGTAGTAGAACGGAGTTATCTCCCCCTCTCTTTTTTCTTTCTCTGAAATTTGTCATAATTCAATTTTAATTAAAAGTGGGCTTTAGCATACTTAAAATGTTTCTAAGGATAGTGTATAGTAATGCTTCCAGAAGGGACTTTAGAGGGTAAAGTACTATTATAGCCCTCTGGGATTAAACACATTTACAACATAAGCTTCATGTGCTTGCAGTGAGGACAGCTAGGTTTTAATATTCAATGTATTTGCAATGGTGTCATTGTATTTTTACTGAAAGTGATGTGTCTTTGATTACAGGAGCATGAATGCCCTGTATTTAAACTGCTTTCTTATGGCAGTAAGCATATGTCATTGCATCTCTACCAACCTCTGTCCTAACAATTTTTCAGCTGCTTGGCTAAATCCAACCAGATTTGAAGGCAGAAAAGGAGTGTCAATACATATTTGACTCCTATAAACTCAAAGAAAATCAGTGGCAGGAAAGATAATCATAACTGTACGTATAGGGAAAACTGTCACATAGTACTCAACAGAAACGTGTTCTGAAAGATAATGCCCAACTGAACATCCAAAAGATACATTTTGGCTGTCCTATAAGAGCACACATACGTTCAAGCCAGCCAAAAAGTTGAGGGATGTAGGAATTTATTGGGTTATCAGGGATGTGGAAGGAATGAGGTATTTGAGGAACATGAAGACATAGCATTATGCAAGTTTGGGAAATACATAGAGGAACTGGGGTTTATCTGGTAGAAAAATGTAAGGCAGTAATAGTGGAAATCCAGGTTTCCTTAATTCTGCAGACTGAAAGCACATTATCTAATAAAAAAGCAAATGACAGTTGTGAGAATTACAGTAATACATTTTGGAATCTGCATGAGCGTTTTAGGGTTAGAAGTGGCTTTTGAAATAAATCCGGTTCTTCTCACTTACTGTACCTTGTTTGTGTCACGAAGTATCTCAAAATAAACAAACTAGAATCCCTTTGGGATTAAAGTAGGTGGGAAGATATTTTCAGTTCACCTAATGCTCTCCAGACACTAATGGGTATTCCATTCATAGGACCAGAATAGAACTAGTTCAAAACAGAGCCCCTTGAAATACATACGTAGCATAGCTATTAGTGCCCTGTGATTAACTAGCAGATCCACTCCTAGTGATATGCACTGCTTGTTAATCTAGACACCCTTGAACTTGCCAGAGTCACAACACATTGGTATTCAGAACTGATAATTTTATGTTAATCCATTACTTAGAAGACAAATAATTCACTACCATAGTATCTCAGAACTTAACAATTCAAAATGTATTTGACTTTGCACATGCCACATTTCTCAGGTAACATTTACATTCTGTGGATTAGGGAAATACTCTAGGCCACATATGAAGTCCAAGGCAGAGCCAGGACTTGAAATGAGTTTCCCAAAGTTTAGTGTACACAAAAAAAACCCCAAACAAACTGGATTATCCTTCTGTCTTATTCAATAGCTTCTTATTGGCCATTTTCTGTCATTAGAATACACCTGACTCTATAAAAACTCACTAGTTAAGAACAGCTTAGACATATAAACATAACCCCGCAACTTTATTTCTTGAGTAAATGGAAGGCATCAGCATAATAGTATGAACCTACTAGCATGAAACTGTGGAGGATGCCTCTAGGAACTTTTTTTTTCTACCATAAACATAGAGTGATTTGGATCATCCCTCTAGAGATTTCTTGTCTAAACAACACGCCATTATTAATCACTTATTCAAGACAATCTTAATCACAGCACAGGGCTATCAACCAGTCTTGGCTTTCAGGAGTTCTCATCTGCCCTGAGTTTGTCAGGCTCAGGAATGATCTTTGATTACGATAAATTACATCTAAGGAACCATCAATTAGGCGTTTTCAGACCAGTGAAGGTGACCTCTGACTCTGTCAGAAGATGCTGCTTGTTCAGATTCATGTTTGGCCTGGCCAGTTAATAATTCTTCAGTATCACAGATGCATTTCAGTTTGCAGGAATTGGACTTCATTTAAAAGGCAAACACACAACCCCAGTAGCCAGCACAGGTAGCAGAACAGTCTGTACCACAGGCAGAGCTGAGAAAAGGCCCAGTGAGGGAACAAAAAACAGTGGTTAAAGGATATCTCAATGAAAAGGAGAAAAAGAAACAGTGTGCAACTCAGTTTGTGAAAAAGGACATGGCAGAGAGCATATATTAGGAATGGTGAAATAAACACATTTCATAGAGATCTAGAGGCAGCCCAACAGTCCTAAGTGCACTCAGACTTCTCTGTTTGCCAAGGCACCAACCTTCCAGCTTCCGACTGTTTTCTGGGTCCTCCACAGAGAGGAGGTAATCCTGCTGTCCTGTGCACTATGGGAGTTCACTGACACATTTTTATTTTCCTTTGGCATTAGGGGAGAACTGGTGACACCCTTCTCTTCAGCTCCTGCCATGTCAATTAACTCTGTTAGCAGAAGCCAGCACCATGCTGCTGGAACAAGTCCTAGACCTTAGAAACTGCTCAGTGCAGGCAGCTCCTCAGACTGTGTTCCCTTCAAAATCGTGCTGCGTGAAGAGCCCTCTTTTCACTAGTCAGTGACAGGCAGAAAACGAGAACTCCCCCATGTGTCTAGTCCCTCTCATCAAACCACAGCTTAGCACCTGCAGCCTCTTAGCTCTGCAAAGAGGAATACCAAAGCCACCAGAGCCTCACACTGCGGCTGTGGTTTGAGGGGCTGATGTTGCGCACAGCTATCCCAGAGGTCATTGGAAGCCAGCACCTTGGCACCTCCACTTACCAGGCAAATAACACCCAGCTTCTTATTCCTAGAACCAAAGAAAACAGCCCTGGAGCTGTGAACTCTTCCAAGTTCTTCCTTCAGCTCCCAGAGCCCACCAACATTGCTGGGATCACACCTGTGCCTGGGGTGGGGTGCAATCAGTGTAACTCACTGCAGCTGGCATGATAGAGACACCATTAACAGGGAGCCCACCTGTAGTGGGGAGGAGGGCCATTATGCCATCTTACTTAAGTGAGTGATCCTTTAAGGCAGAAGAGACAATTTCAGTGACTGTTTAAGGTAAGATATGCAGGAGCTGAGCTCTAGAAAAGTATGTGGGTAAAAGTCTAGGATGAGGTACTGGTAAATGATTTGGTATATAGCTCACAGTTTGTGAGCTGGTGGAGGAAAGGGTCTGTGAGACCCTGGGGAGGAGAAGGTAGGGGCTCTGCTTGTGGTGTGGCTCAGGGTTTCATCTTTTTTGCTTTGGAGGAATGTGAGATAGAGCTGCTGAGTTTAAAATTCTAAGACAATGGTACAGGGGCTGTGGAGGGAAGCATTGGGGCTGGAGTTTGTGTACTGCTGGATTAACTGCCCTGAAGGCAGCATGGAGAAATGTGCCCAGACTAGAGGATAAAGTATATGGGACAAGTGACCTGGGTGTCCTTTCACACTGTGTGCAGTTCCAGGGAGGTGAATGAAGCCGGGAATTACTTGTGTTCCTTGGCACCAGGTCAGCCTCCTGGCACTGTGTTGCTTTAGTGTAGGAGTGTGTGGCAGTGAGCTGTGTTATCAGCTGTGTGCTGTGATTACTTTGTTCCTGTTGTCCTGGTTCAGTGTTCATGTGCATATAAAAAAAGGGTCAAGAAAGTGATATTTGTGGGATTCCTCCAGAGACAGGTTCATATTCCCATTTGTGCTTTTTGGTCTGTCCTGTGAAGAAAGACTGAGGCTGTTCAAAGGTGTAATAATCTCATCCCTGTAGAGATGTTCCTTGTTTTCCACATAGAATTCGTGGTGTGCTGAAGTAAGTGCTGCTCTTGGCAACAGCAGCTTTCTGTCCCTGTCTGAAGGCTCATGCGGGAAATCATTCTTCTCAGGAAAAGCCCTGAAAAGTTTGCTTATTAAACATATGCAATCTGAAATTGAAATAATGAGCCATGGCCTCAACTCCTGAGGAAGCGAAGGGGCCTTAAGAAAGAGCAGTAATTCAGGTCGAAGGGTAGCAGGACTGCTGGGAAAAGAACATGTGGGGAAGGAATTAAATATTAAAAAATGAAAAAGCCATAGGGCCTCTAATTACTTGTAAAACACCCACTGAGTGAGGGTGTGACTGGCAGAGTTGTGAGGAACACAGTGGAAACATTACAAATGCTAACACCTCTCTCCTGAGAGGCCAGTTGCCAGCTGCTTTTAGTGCCTATCTAAACGTATGCCTCTTCATTGCAAAGTTACTACCACAATGAGGGTTTGTTTTTTTTTTCTCACTGGCTTTCCCTTTACCTTCATGCTAGCTAATAGGCAAGCAAAGCAGTATAAACAGCTTAATTTCTTTTCTCTAGCTCTCTCCATTGTGGGCAGAGGAAGTTTGAGGCAATGAGAAAGGTACTGGTACACTGTTGTGGGAAGGGGAAACCCCTTGGTAAGGCTGTAGTGTGAGCAAGAAGGGGAAAGGATCTACGCTTAAACTCCACCCAAGCCTGCATATGTTCAAGGTATTTAAAATTAAAATGGGGGAAGTAAGGTGCTGCTAACAGTCCATCTAACGTGTGTTCCTTCCACAGAGCTTTTCTGTGGGTCCCTTGTGCCTAAAAGGCAGTAAATTGATCTTTAGAAAGAGCTAAAGAGAGGAGGTACTTGGTCTTTGCTGTAGTTGAAAAAAGTTACTTGTAATATTCTTTCTTTTAAATGCAAGTGTTAAGAATTATTTATGCTTCAGTAAGATAGTTATCCTGTGAACTAGTATCAAATTTTAAAGAACAAACCTATGATATAAGGAGCTAAATGACAAGGAAGGTGTGTATGTTGGTTCTAAGGTGGAAACTGATTCTGTTGCAGGGGAAAGGATTGGGTTGATCATGATCTCTTTCAGAGAACTGTAGGTACAGGATTAATATTCATCCTTGTGCAGACCTCCAGTTTAGGAGTAGCCACCCTTACCTTGTTAACGAGTGACATCTTGTTACAAATGCTTATAGCCAAATAATCTAAGTTTGGTATTGCATTCAGAGTATGAATTAATGTAGGAGGAAGAATAACTGGATTTCTTCTGCCTTTGTTTTCTGGATTTCTTGTCAAGTGGGCAGCTTCAACCAACCAGGCGAAGAAGATGTACAGTTTCCAAGAGATTCTGCCAAGCTTCAGTGGGAGCAGAGAGCTGGTTCTTGGGTTAGCTAGATAGTTTTGTAGTCCATTCTGTGAGGTGAGTGAGAGTACTTTAAAGTGACACATCGAATGGCTGTAACCGAAGATCTGTTCTCTGAATAGTCTGCAGTGGGTCCAGAAAATGGTGCAGATAAAGTGATCTGAAAATTAAAATACTGTCTTTTGCTGGGAGCAGGTTTCTGTAGTTGGGCTGCCTATCAATATGGTCTATAACTCTGATTTTGCAATAACAAGGGACACAAAGGGTGGAATTTGGGGCTCTGACCCGCTGATTACAGAGCTTATTAATTTTCAGCATGAAGAAGAGGTAAGAATATCCTTGACTACTCACTGGAGTACATTTTTTGTTGTTGTTTTGTTCAGAACATGCCTTACACAGAGCTGACTACATAATTTGTAAGGTGGTGAAATATCATGACTATTATATCAGACACTACTATGAACACCAAGATCAATTTCTTCATGCCAGTCAGGAAGCTACTGCCCTTAAACCAGTGTGTCCTTTGCTTCTTGGTTCTGACTGTGTTTCACAGATGCTGTACTGTAGGTGCAAAACAGACATAGCTTTTCTACGTGTTCTATGAAGGAAATGCTGCAGTGTTATTGCAGGTTGATGCAAAGATCGAAACCAGCTCTGATGACTCTAGAAAGCTATAGGCAACTTTAAATGTGCATTGCTGTGCCTGAGCTTATGTCATGGCAGGGCTACACAGCTTTCAGATCCAGATGTGAGATGTGCATTCAAACAGCGTTGTGTAGGTCTGCTGGCTAGCAGGAAATCTTGCTTCCTATTCTACCAGGTACTGTCAGTGTGACCACCCTCAAAACATGCTGGTATGGAGAATTTATGCAGTCTGGTTTTATTCTTCAGTGTACTTTGATGCATGGGCAGTTCCCTTTTCTTTCTCTTTTATCAGAGAAAGGGCACTGCTGGATCTGGCACTGCGAAAGAAACAACAGCCTTATCAAACAACAAACATACTGAAAGGAGAACCCTCAGCTTTTGACTTTAGTAGTTCTGAGAGTGCATGGTCCTGTGTTCTGGAGACAGGATGCTCCTTCATGAACAAGTCTAGTGTCCCAGTCCATCTGGGATCCTTTCTGGGGATATTGGTGCATGTTCTGCTACAGTGTATAGTTTGTCTTGTCAGAGTCCTTTAGGCTGCCTCAAACTCTTTGGCTGTAGCTGTGCTCTGTAGCTGAAGTGTACTTTTTAGTAATTCGCTTGCTATTCAGATCTTCATTAATTTCTCTGTTCTTTCTACTCAAAGGCAGTCTTTGTGGTTGGTGTGGGGTTTTTTTTGGTTGGTTGGTTTTGGGTTTTGTTTTTAAACAGAATGTGTCTTACCTAGATGTAAATATCTATGACTGAAACTTCTGCCTTTCAGGTAAGGGCCAAAAGGTATTTTACCCTCTATATATAGCTAGTTTCTAACAGCAGTGATCCTTAGTTTGAGAGTGAAATTGTACTGGTTTCTGTTAGATTTCAGATTTATGTTTTTGCCTTCAGGAATGCAGTTGTTCTCGCAGGAGCTTAATAATATTAAGCAAATATTTGTACTAACAGATCCTTCAGACTGTCAGGATATTTTCTTGGCAAGTCTGCTTGCTTTGGTACATGCAGTCTGGTATCCCAAACACTACAGAAAATACAGGTTACTAGACAAACATATGTAAAATTAGTCATCTCCCTGCTTTCCCTTTAGTTGGACAGTAAGGTTACAGAAATGCTTCCAGTGAAATGCATGTATGGTTTCTCTTGGAAAAAGTTATGGGTTTCAAGGCCCCCCCCCCTTTTTTTTTTTTTTCCCCCCTTTGACTTTCTTCAGCAATATCTGAAGGGTGGCCGTGAAAAATTATTTTCCTTAGCAAAAAATGCTTTCATATTTTTATTTTGGCTAAAAGAAAAACAAATCAAAGAAAAGGAGTAGATCACAACACATGGTTTTGGTCCATAAAATGTTCTGAATAGACAGGTGTAGCTTTATGGAATAGAATGGAGCACAGCCTGCTCTTACGGTGGTTTTTCTGAATGTGGTAAGTGCCCTGCAGGTCACAAAATGTAAGCAGGCATGTGGTTGTGTAGCACTCTTTTGTTTCTGTAGAGATTGTTGCTCTCTTTGGCATGAGGGAGCTAAAAGCCATTGTAAATTTCTTGTAACTGATATCCTTCTAGTTGCCTAAACACATCACCAATCACTTCAAACGTTCTGGCTTTAAATTATTTGCTTATTGTATTTCAAGATGACAAATCCTCAGATTGTGTTGAGGAAGTGTCTTGGTTTCATTTGTGCTCCCTGGCTGTGGTATCTTAGCAATCAAATCCAAACACAAATACAGACGTGTAATGGACACACAAACAAAATCTAAACCAAGTATTTTATTTCCTATGATTTGGTGAAAGGAAATGCAGTATCTCTTTTGAAGGCATATGACTCTTGTGTTTTCAGTGCATCCATTTCTGAGACAAAGTTTGAATTACTGTAAACAATATTCTCAGTGGTTTTATTTATGTGAAACCACTTCACTCTGTGGCTAGTACTTAAACAATGGCTATATCAGAAATATGTAGTGTCACTATGTCGTTGGACTGAAGAAACACTAGAGCAAAGTGCCCTCACTGTAGGACAGTTTGTCAGCTAGAATCAATTATAATGACTATTGATTTAAGGTAACTGCCTATGAAATTTCAAAAGATTACAACTTTAATTGATATTGAATTGCATTGAGTTGATTGATTTCCACATCCCTGATTTAAGTAAGTTCTTATTGATTGCTCAAATCTGTGGTGGTGTTCAGAGCTGTGAGCAGGAGAAGGAGAGCAGAAGAGATTGCATAATATTGCCAGGCAGGATTGAACTGAGGGAGGGGGGATGGTATGGAAGGGAAGAAGTTTTCTTACGTGCATACTTAGGGTAGAAAATAGATGTGATGAGAAAACAGGAATGTGTATATTGCTTGGAGACAGATCTGAGTTGCAGAGGAGCTCTTGCAGAAGTGTATAATGCTCTGTTAATGGGACAAAGAAGAGAAATGGAGAAAAACTAGCTTTAGGCAGGACTGAGTTGGGAATAGGGATTGCTATCTCTGTAAGGAATGGCAGTGTGGCTCCATCTGATTTAGTCTGTCCACTCCTTAGGATAATCTTTGAGTTTACTATTAAGGAGATGGAAACCAAGTGTGGGACTTAGATGGGGAGCTTATTTTGTGAGGTCCAGGTGTTAGCACAATGGGTGCTGATTGTGCCTCCACTGCCTTTGCTCATGTTCCTCCCTCATCTTCATCTAGATATGAAAACCTCCGTTTTCCAGTGTCTCTTCCAGTCTAAGGAGTATTTTGAATATCTACAATTCTGATTCTTGCCCTCTAATGATTTGTCATCCCAAAAAACAGGCTTGGCTTGTTATTAGTGCCACCTGTGGGGCAGCAAGGATATGGGTCTGCCTGGTCTGTTGTAATCTTGCTGTGCTGTAATTGTTTCCTTGCTTTTGAGTGGGTATGTCCTGTAGTTGGCACTTCAGTACTGCTGTGCTGTGCAAATGAATCTGAAACCTTTTTCCAAGGAGAGCTTGAATCCTTTCTACTTTGGTTTCTGTTTAGAACGTAAGAGTATAGCTGAGTCAATAATCAATTAATGAAAATGTGAAGAGTAAAACCAAACTATGCAGTATTATTGGATGGGCATTACTGGATCAGAACCCTAGAACATGTAAAATATTTGCTGAGTTGTTGTGAGGCTGATTTATTGATTTGTTTTCTTCCTTATGCTCTGCTGATTCCATAATTCTGTTAAATAGATGAGCACTGAGAGTATATATCTACCATTAAGAATCAGAGGCTTGATGTACTAAAGCAGATATTTTGATTTCAGTAGAATGTCATATCCGCTGCTTTAAAGGCACACTGTGCTCATCCGTGAAAGTCGTCTTCTGACCTCTATGCAATTATTGTATTCTGTGAAGCATGCAATATAAACGTCAATGCCATTAATAGCCATAAATAATTCCTCCTTTTAAAAATTTCTATCTGATCCATGCTGTTGACTTACAGATGAGGTTGCTAAGTATATCTACCTAATGAAATTAACTATTACAGTCACAACTAGAAACTCTAAGGAAATGGAAAGCTAAGGCAGCATGAAGAATTAACAACCATAGCAATCAAATAAGACATGATGCTGCTTAAAATAAAAATATAAAGATATGTATTCTCTACCACCAGTCATGAAAGCCTTAACTCTTCACTATAATAAATTGTCGTTGGGTAGGGCTGTACAAATAACACCAAAGGGTGTGCAAGGGGAAATATGAGAACATACCTTGGGTTATTCCAAGGCTAGATGTTCAATGTCTCTTGTGAGGTCTGTGTCAATGTAGAAGTTAATACAAAGGTAGCTGATTTACAGTTAAATAAATCTAGCTTCTTTTTAGGAGGAGGGGTGAAGTATGAGAAGGTTTATATAATATATGCAAGTCAGGAAAACTGGAAACTGCTGTGAGTTGCATGATTTATCTGGAGAGTGGTGAGGTGCTCCAGTGTGGAGGTGACTGAGGTGCTTACTGAAATATGGATATTGGTATTCTTAGAATAACTGGTTTGGTTAATAGCCAAGATGTTGCCTAAGAAACATCATAGTTCTATTTGGAAAGGCAAATTCTTGGGATATTTGTTCTTGAAATGTTGTAACATGAATTTGGAAAGGGATCTGGTTTAGATTACAGTTTGGTCCTTGTTGTAAAATGTGGCCTGGGACAAAGCAGAGGCAGTTCTTTCAACTAAATCCTTATGGGCATCTGCAATAGAGATTTAAATGTGAAAAGTCTGTTTTCTTACTACATACCTATGAAATAGGATCATCAGTTTCTTGGTAGTGACTGGGGAGTGGGGGACGGGCAGGAGACGAAGTCGTCCTGGTATTTTTGTGATCATCTGCTAGAGGGCACTGTGTTGCCAGAAAGGTATGTATTAAGGTCTAAGGATCTTGGCTTCATGATGAAAAGCAGTTCTTTATATATTCTGCAAGAATGAAAATGCCTGTCTGTCAGAGTGCAGGCAACAGTGAATAAACCTGGATACATCAAAGCCTGATTTTTAAGTGAATATTTTTCTGAATTGTTTTGACTATGTAAAAATAACCAAGATTGAGGAGTGCTGAGTTTAAGCAAATCTGGAGTTTGATGGTAAACTTCACTAAAGTAGGACTAATACTGTATATGAGCTCAGGTTAAATTCAGCAAGGTATTTTAGCCAAAAATAAGGGAAATGTAATTCTGAAAAAGCTATGTAACTGCATCAGCACTTACAACATCTCAACTTTTCAGATTTTTAAAGTGAAACTAAAAACAAAGTAAAAACTAAATTTATTGCAGCAGAAAACAGTTATAGATTGAAACCTAATTGCTCCTGATTGAGGCATAAGACAAAATATGTTATTCACAGTTCTGTTGAGAACAGCAGAACTTACCTTAGCTGTTCAGAGAAAAATAAAAAAACCTTTCTGCCTGTCAGACTGGGCTTTCACTGAGAAGCTGAAGACTAATCAAGTCGTGACATCTTCTGCCTATGAAACTGGGAAGCTGTCAGATGCCAGAGTGAGTGCCTACTGGATGGTTATAGGAGAGGTGAGAGGATTTTTAAGTCAGTATGAGAGTAGGGGAGTATACAATACTATACCAGCGGAGGTTGGTGTCACTGAAACTTTTTGGTAATGGATGATGTGGTACCATTCAGATCTGCCCTCTGCTGATGGAAGTCTTTACTGTGTAAAAATGGTAGCTTTATATTTCTTTAAGAAGTCTAACATGATGGCCTGACTGCCAGGTCATTGAGGAAGGCAAAGTAGATTTTATCACAGACACCAATGTGATTTCCCTCACTGGATTACACTGAGAAAGCTATGCAAACATCTGACCTCAGTCCCTTATCTGCCTCTCTTCCTATCGCAGTTTGCTTCATGGAAGAGAAGAAATAGTCACGTTTAATGTTGCTGTTGTAATTTTTAAATTATTTATTGCTATTTTTTATTACCCAGCCACTACTTCCACTTTATTTTGCCTTATTTTGCCTTCTTTGGCATATGTTGTCAGTTCCATCACTGCGTGGTGAGGCACCAGGGGCAGAAACCAGAGTCGGGTGGTAACACCAAGGTGTCATGTTTTAATTATACGAACCCAAAAGATGCAAAGCTACATGGTGCTTTGAGAGCAAGTGTTGCCCTTTTTTGTGATGAGTCAATTTATATGTAGTGTATCAGGGATGCCTGAAGAAGCTCGTCTGGTTTTTAGCTGCAGCAGTTTACAGTGTTAGTGTAAGATATCAGTCATGTAGATTACTGGTACTGGTCTGTAAACTGTAGCCCTGTTTCAAGTGGGCAATTATAAATTGTGCTTTAAGTTAGCTGAATGTAGAAAATGAGAAGGAACAGGACTGTGTTAGCACTAATGAAGGAAAATAGCATGAGATATTGAATAACTGTTATTATAAGATATTTCATAAATTGAAAGGAAGTAGAGGTGGAAAAGACCTATGAGATAATTTAAGCCATCTATTCTAGATGACTGACTTGCTGCCTGCAATATATAATCGTTATCTGCTACTCCAGACGAGCTTTAAATGCCACATGCTTGTCCTTTTACTGTAGGCATGTTGGAAGAGAAGAGGAAGAAAAGGGCAATAGACTTCTTTCCTTCTTCTGATGCCCTTCCTGAGACTTTTTTTTTTCCCTCTATTTTGTCTTTTTTTTTAAATTTCCATTGTGTTTTTCTGCTTCAGTGTCAGAAAGCCCTGAAGACTGGGCTGACTAATCATTCTGGATAGCTACATTATTTGTGCCTTTTCTCTTTTTGAATTTTCCTTAGTTCTGAATCTTTTTCTTTTCCATTGGCAGCTGGTTTCACTGACTAATCACCCCAGTAATGGTAGTGTGTGGAGTGAGAATATTTTCTTACACTCTTCTTCTTTATCTTCTGCCCCACATCACCCACACTTAAGCATCCTCACTGGGTAAATATCCCTTTAGGAGACAGCAATATCATTATTCCCACGTAGAGCTGGAAAGCAGTAATGACTTGCCACAGAGAAAGCTAGCATGAGCAGTGGAGCCTTGCAGGAGGTATCCTGTCACCTAGAAGGTTGCTGGAGTGAGCAGTACTAAAAGGTTGATGTTTGTCTTGTGTTTGACTGTCATGAACTTGAATGTATATGCTGAAAAACAATTACCTACTTGAACAGTGAGCATGCATGTAAAAGTCTGTCCATCTTGCAGAAGGAAGTATGCAACAGTTATTTAACATCTTTGTGGTTCTTATCCTTATTTCTTTGTTACATTTACATTGTAATTGCTTTTTCAGCCCGGTCAAAGAGTTTGGTGATGGGTGAACAGATTAGGCCTCCCTCCAGACCTTCTTCTCCAAATCCTCAAGAACGTGTGCTGAAGTCTGGTTGGCTGAAGAAACAAAGGAGCATCATGAAGAACTGGCAGCAGCGGTGGTTTGTGCTGCGTGGGGACCAACTCTTCTATTATAAGGATGAAGAGGAAACTAAACCTCAGGTATAGAATCGTAACATGGTTTGGATTGGAAGGGACCTTAAAGATAATCTAGTCCCAACCCCCCTGCCATGGGCAGGCACACCTTCCACTAGACCAGGTTGCCAAAAGCCCCATCCAACCTGGCCTTGAACATCTCCTGGGATGGGGAATCCACAGCTTCTCTGGGCAGCCTGTTCCAGTGTCTCACCACCCTTATAGTGAAGATTTCATCCTTATATCTAATGTAATCTCAGTTTAAACCCGTTACTTCTTGTCCTATCACTACAAGCCCTTGTAAAAAGTCCCCAGCTTTTTTGTAGGTTCCACTTAGGTACTGGAAAGCTGCTATGAAGTGTACTCAGATGTATGACTACTTTGAGAACTGTAGGATATATTGGTTGTGACTTCTCTGCGGGTCACAATCGCTGCTTTGACAGCTCACTTCAGTTCCTCTCTATCCTAGCAAAAACCATACCTGCTTAAGGAGGTTCAAAGGCAAGAGGCATTGCAGGCTGACTTAGCTACTACCCAGGCAAGTAGTAGAGCTTGGGGAAAGGTGTTTGTTTACCCACTAGGGTATGCTGACCTCCAAATCTTAGTATGGTCATCTATGAGACTGGAGTTTGACAGAAAGAGCTATGGAGTTCCAGATTGCTGAGGCAGAAGTGAAAAACCTGGCTTAGTCAGCTGGGACTCATTATCTCCCAAATAATCTATCCTTAGGCTGAGAGGTGAGCCAGCTGCTTAGGGCTAGTTTGAGCATGGAGATTTTGTTATAAACCAGCATGCAGGACTTGAGAATGGGCTATAATATGGGTTTTAGTGTGTTTTATATACACCTGGGAGTTATTGCTTTTCTATGCAAGTTTTGAGGAGAAAGAATTTATGCAGGACTTTGCTGTCTGTGTCTGGAAGGAGGAGTGTGTGTCTGACAGCAAAAACTGATTTGGTGGAGTGGGAAGCAATGTAACCTTCTACAATGGGGAAAAAATTAAACTGTCTGAAGTTTGTCTTTATCAAAACTTTTAGACTTTATGGAGTATGAATGAAAGAGAACGCACTTCCTGGTGGAAATGACTGGCTACGTCCCACTGTGCAATATGTATCAGACAGTGTCATAGAGCTGTCCCAAAGCAGACCATGGAAAGAAAACAGGCAGAGGAAAGGAATAGGATCAGAACATTTAGGAACTAGCAAAGAGAGAAGAGGTCATCTATTGGTTAGATAATTTAATAACAACCTATAAATGATAATTGAATAAATCCAACCATGGTAGGGCTACTTAAAATGGTAAGTTTAGATCACCTGTATCGGTTTGTCCGTGGGACAACAAATGTGTGCAAGAATGCTTTCCAAAACACATTTGGTCTTGCAAAAGATTTAGGAGAGTCTAATTACCTAGGTACTGAGTAGTTGTAGGGCAGCTTGCTGGTGATAAAAGGTAATAGATAGTCACCATGCAACATTCTTATGAACACGTGACATGTTTAACTTGCAACTTCCTGGTAGTGAATATTTTAAACTGTTTTAAATGAAACAAACATGATGCAAGTTTGTCTCTCTTAAGCCAAGTATTAATTAATGGAGTTTTTTCACTAACTTCTTGCTGCCTCATATGCCTTTTGTGAGTGTGGTGCTGGTCTAGCACCAATTTATCACAATTAGATGTGGCTCTCTAAAACAATGAAAGAACAGTGCTCCTGCACCTAGGGTAAATGGAGATCTGAGGACATTGCAATTGTCAGTCTGAACTCAGCATTAAATTCAGGATGATTTTCTGCTTTTATGACCTTTCTATATCTACAGCACTCGGGGTGGGGGGATGGGTGGGTGCTGTGCTACAGCACGTGATAAAGATTAGAGCTGAGATGAAGAATTTCTTCAAGTTCTTCAATATATTTGTGAAATATTCTTTCAACATTTGAGTTGTGACCATGGGAGATCTTTATTACAGGACATATAGATATTTTAATTGGTTGATATTAATTCCTAATTTCCTTTGGCTCTAAAGATACTCAAGCTTCTTTTAAATCTTTCTGCTTTAAATATTAAGTATGGCCTGCAAGCTTGTGTGCAAAACCAAAATCAATAGCTTTATTGAAATTCCTGTTGATCTTCTGCCTACTTGATTATTTATATATACTCTGGAAAAAGGTCATGTTCTTATTGTTTATCTGGCAAAGTCAGCTGAGATTTATGCCATAACGTTTCCAGAGAGAAACCTTAAATATCTTTTTCTCTATGGATGTTGCATTTTCTGTTTTTATGAAAACCTGTGCTTCCTGGTCCTTAGAATGAATTGTAGATGTTCTTCTCTCGAAAACAATACTGAAAAGATGGAGCTGTAATCTAATGACAGGAGAATGACATAGGCTTACTGGAGTGAAGGGGAGGTATTCTGTGGCCTTAATGGATTGAGTACTGTTGAAGGTGTGTGTGTTTGTGTGCCAGATGACAGTTGCAGAGTCCATTCCATCAGACTGACTTCTGTGCTAGAAATCAGAAGGTGAACAGCTGTTGCTTTTCTCGAGTATTTTTTCAGGTGCTCCCATGGGGAAAGGAAGAAGGGAGTACTGACCTGCAAAGAGCTTTTGATGCTCCTAACAACTCTGTCAATATATGTGTGGGTTTTTAAAGTAGCTTTGGGTTTGCTTCTGTTCCCAGAGCAGGAGGTAGCATGTACCCTCCCTCCACTTCTAGCAGAACAGAAGCCACTCTGCACCTAATTCATTAACATTTCAGTATTGACTTGTATAATAAAAGGCTTTAGTGTATCTGCAGTGAGCTTAAATTTTGCACTCTAGAAAACAGCAATATTTTCTACAATGTGTTCTGGCCACTGGACTCTAAGGGTGCTGTTCTGTATGATATTTTTCTGTACCATTTGGGGATAATTCGTGATGCGTCGGCAATACTGCCATATTGCCTTTCCAGTGTTTACTGTTACCTTTGGAGTACCTTCAGTGTGTCTTGTCATTTCAGTGAACCTCAAAGTTAAAATATAGTCTTGTCTTATCCTAGTTAGCCTCTTTGTTTTCATCTAGGTTTAGTTTTGGGCAAGGGAAGCCAATCTGTGGTTGAAGCTGCAGCATCCGCTGATCCAGAAACCACAGTCAAACTTGCTCAGCATCGTTTGCAAAAATGCAACTGTCCAGAAGTTGCATGCCAAATATTTCTGCATAGTTGTATGTATACTTCTCACTAGCGGTGTACTATTGTGGAGAGTTTATATATGCTGCGTAACTAGTTTTTAAAAGTAGTGGGTTATAGATAGCTTGATACATGCGCTCTTTTCTACTGAAATATTTTGCCTATCTATACCTAGAGAACAAATGACTTGCAGTAGCATAAAAACTATGTGTGTGGACTTCATTCTGAACTCTTGCAAAACCACACCGCTGAAGGGTGGAAATGTTGTTGCATAGACTAGTCTACATTCTCTAGTCCTAAGACTAAATTGGAATGGATTTACATAAAACTAGGTTGTGGTATTGGGTTAGCTTGAGCTATTTGATCCATAGAATTCAGTGCCAGAGAATTCATTGTTATGAAGCTGCTGTGGAAATTTTGTTCCATGTTCAGCTAAAATCAAGGTATTCATGTAGTCCATCAGCTTTGGCTTGGGATGCAGAAATGCATACCTGAGAGCAGATTTGAGCCCCACTGTTCCCTCACTTCTGTCTTGTATGCATTTTTAACAGCTACTGAAGTGCTATATTAAAGGCAATAGTATGAGAACTAGGATGATCGGTGTTCTGGCATCAACTTTGTTAAGGGACGCAGTCATGAAAAGGCAGCTTTCCACTCGTGTTTCCTGTGTCACAGATTTTTCTTTATAAAATCCTGTCTCTACAGAGGCTGGCACAGGGCAGAACTCCTCAATTGGTCTTGTTAGGGAGGACCACAGTAATACCCTTAAGGTATGAACACTTGTCCTCTTGAGATTCTCCCTCAAAGCACCGAGGCCCTGAAAGGGTGCAAGGTGATACTATCATCAAAAATTGGATTTGAACCTCCAGCTTACTTGGAAGGTCTGTAACCTATTGTCTGTCCCTGAGCTGTTCAGCCACCTCAGGCTTTCAAAGCCTGAGGGAGGGAGGAATAACTTTGTCATTAATTGAAGTTTATTTCTGGGGCATGCTTTGGCATATATCAAGTTAGACCTTGGGGGATTCAAACTGATTTAATCCATCATTAATTCACTTCCCAAGCAAGATTGCTAATGCAGTCTGAGTGGCTGCTGGACAAGGACACATCAATCTGTTCACATTTAGTAATTTCTTTATACCAGTGACAGCAACTGTCAGAATTGATACACCCTCCCTGCTAACATGAATTGTTTTGTTTTGTTTCTACCTTTTCATCTCTGTTTAGAGTTCTGTGTTGTGTGCCAGGCAGATTAGGCAGTTGTGAGCAAGGTACTCTGTTACCCTCTGGAGAAGCGTGTTGTCCTCTAAAAGGACTGGTTATATAAGATGGAAGATCTGAGCACAACTCACTGACGTGTGCAGAGAAATGCACAAGAACCTGATCTGAAAATACATGGACATCTATGTCCTAAAAGTATTTTCTAGAGATGAGCTTAGGTTGCAGGCTTTTTTTGTTTTTCATAGGTAGGGTGAGCCTTCCTCAACTTTTCTTCCTGAAAAATCTTTCTTCTAGTTCTCTTGCTTCCCTATTTTTTTTTCCATTTGTTATGCTACCAGCTCAACTTGCTGCAACTTCATGGCAAAGCTGGATGAGGTGCACACTGGCAAGGAGCAGCTGTACTAACATACAGTCCCCATTACTACTGTGGCTGCAGCAAGTCCTGCATTCCTCCTCCTGTCCTGTGTCTGCAGTTGATTTCCTGTTTGATTTTTAAATGACCTCTGCTACATAGTGATCTTCTACTCCATTTTATCAAAGCTGGTTAAAATAAGAAATGAGTCGCTTCCATGAGAACTTTCTATAGAATGTATGAAATCAAACATGTTCTGAAAAGGGTCGAAAAGAAGGTGGATTTTGACTAGGAAATGCTTTGGTCTAGGGTGTTAGTTCAACCGATTTACGGAGATTGAATCTATTCTAGAGCAAACATTACTTTCATCTGTCAGAGGTGTGTCTTGTTGAAGGGGGCAGGTGACACTGCACCATATGGTGCATGAAGCATGGAGAAAGTCCATTTGCTTAACTTTGTTGCAGGAGAAGGGTGACCTGAAGCAAGCAAGGAACTGCAGTGTGAGATTTTTGGGTTAAACCTTTGAACTCATCACTGATGTCAGTTTCCTGCAGAAAGATGGGCTTTCTGAAACTCTTTGGTTTGATGGCACTTTTCTGTGAACTGCTCCTGTTCTTCACTGTAAATACACTCTGAATCTCATGATCTGTATATATGGCTGTACATTTTAACTATTCTATGCTATAAACCAGCAAATATCTGGCATGTATATCATTGAGTTTTGTCTCAGACATATGTGACCTGGATATATCTGTTTACCAAGCTTCCTAATTCAGGGTGAGAAAAAGAACCCTCCATAAAATTGTGCTTTTTCCCTGAAGTAACACAGGGCTTGATTCAGAGTCCTGAGTTCTGCTTGGTTATAAATGTGAGGTTTTAGGTAATTGTTTCAAATGGGGATTCACGCTTGCTTTATACTGTTTAGTAAGGAAGGCCTAATTTTTATTTTGTGTTTGCTTACAGGCGCTAGCAATTTTGCAACTGGCTAGTTTTGCTAAGAGGGGACTGTACCTTAAAGGGAGAGTGTTACTGTCTCTTTAACATATTTTCTTTCTACAAAATATAAGTTGGTCCTCAAAGGAATGCGGCCGCTAATGTTTAAGACCGTTACATCTTCTGACAGAAAACAACTATTGCCAGCTTTCAAATGATAGCTGAAACTCTGAAAGTCTGATCAGCTGGAATCAACTGATATTGTTTTAGTTTTTATTGCTGTGTGTACATTTCTACCTTGAGTTAATATAATAATGACCTGAAACCGTAAATTTATATCTGAGAATGCATAAACACCAAATTTAAGCCAAAGCAAATAAAGGACCATAAGTCCCTTTTCGCCGTTTGGGGTTTTTTGGGGATGGTGGTTGGTTTTGTTTGTGGATGTGGTTTTGGGTTTTGTTTGGGTTTTTTTTGTGATGCATCTGCAATTTTGTCATGTTGCCTCTTTTTACGGCATTTTCTTCTGTTTTGGTTTTGGCTTTTTTTTTTTTTTCAGCTGACTTTGATTTTCGGGGTCCTTTCTTGTGGCAATCCTTTCTGATTTCAATTGTACAACTTAGATATTTTTTCTTCTGTTTGTGCTGTTGTTTCACCATTTCCGTAAGGCTGTTGCATGTGCTCTAAAAGCAGGAAGTGTTTGAATTTCTGTGTGTAGCATTGAAAATTCAGGTTCTATTCTTCATAAAGAAGCTTTTTTTAAAAGACAAAACAAAGAATTGTGACCCTCTCACCTATCCACGTGCCCTTACCTATGTGCTTCAAACTCAGGTTGACATAGGAGCTGCTTCTTTTTCTCCCCTCACTTCAGGGAACTTTGTTCCTATGGTAAGGCAAGCAGATACATGCGTTTAACACTTTTGTTCATTTTACCTCCTGAATATGATGTCCCTAGGAGCATGCTATGAAACTACTTTAAAACTTGTGCATTTAGTACGAAGAAGAGATGGGGAGGAAGTAGGGACGTCTCAGTATATTTGATTTGTTTCAGAGAAGCACTACCTCTACTTTGTGTGAATCTTGTGAGTTGCAGTGGAAGCTGACAAAGATTGTAACCAGGATTTGTTTTGATTTCTGATGTTATGCTCCAATGTGTCTTGGATTTGGCTGTTGTTAAATTGGTTGAGGAGAATGTAACTGTGTGTGTTTACTAGAGATATGCATGAAAACAGCTGACTGAAACAACTTCTTAATTTTCTGCATAGCAAAAAAAAAAAAAGTTTGAACACAGCTTCCATTCCAGGGCAGTTCAGTGCAGGAATAGGAACTGCTGATTACACTCTTCATGGCTTGACTCTTGACTCCCAGCTCTTTACTGCCTTTTGTCTGTATTGCTGTATGTATGTCCTAAAGAATGTTAGCTGGAAACCCTTTAAAATGTCAAAGGTTAAAGTAAAAAAGTGAAGAAACAATGAGGCCCAAATAGTGTGTGTTCTTGTTCCGTCCATGTTACTGGACAAGAGTTTCCTGTGATCCCTTTTTCAGCTTTTCCATAGGTGACTATTTTGTTCACTTTGAAGACACTGTGCCAACATCTATGCAGAATTCCCAAACTGAAATACATCGTGTTAATTATTTTTGGGCTCAAGGTGAAAATTCATCAGAATTCCGAGAGCATTTGAACTTGAGAACTGAAGGGGCCCAGATTTCTTGCTAGGGAAACTATAGTTGTATTAAAAGACAGTCCTATTGTCTTGCAAACTTGAATCAGCCACTGTCTTCCAGTATGTCCCTGGGAACTTCTGTATACTGAGAAAACAGGCTGTTTTCTTCAGTAGCAAAAATAGGGATTTAGAAATACAACTTCAGCCACCTTATGGTTTGCAGACTGCAATCAGAAACTAAAAGGTGAAGGAAGAGTAGATGTAATGTGAGATGAAAATTTGCAAGGGACAATCAGTTGTGGAAACCAAGGAGAATCATCTATGCATGCTCAGAATATTGCTATTCCAGAAGAAAGATAGTTTGATCGGAAGTGTGCAGCATGAGAGAAAATAGAGGTGAGGCAGGTGCATGACTAGCTGAATATTTTCTTGCTCAGAAGGGTGGGTTTGGAAAGGAGGTAAGCTTAGTTGAAGGTTTGGAATTAAATTGGCTATGTCTGTTATGTTTCTCTTCTTTTCCTTACCTTCTTTCTCTTTTCACTGATGTTTGTGTCCCTTACAGGGTTTGATATTCCTGCAAGGCAATCAGGTGAACGAGCTACCACCTAATCCCGATGAACCAGGAAAACATCTCTTTGAAATTGTCCCAGGTAGGCCATTGTTTCCTTGTACTTTCAATGTAACATCACCCTATTTCAATCCGTTGTCATTAATTATAATTGAACTGTATTTACTTCTAAGCATTCTGATACACCAGCTAGGTTACATAGAGAGGTATGGGACTTGACAGACTACTCAGTGTTCTTTATTTTGGATATAACTGCTGCTGTGGTACCTCACGAAAATAGTAGTTGAGATGCATTGTGCTCCTTTTTATATATATATATATATGTGTGTATATATATATTTATAGATATGTGTATATATATATTTTTTTTTTTTCTTCCTGTTTGGATAGAGATCCTTGCCTGGAGTGTTGTGTTGTCTCCCAAGCTGATGTGATTTTTCTGGTTGTTATGGGTGGAGCTGACAGCACTGAACTTATAGAAAAGGTGTATGCAGTATCTGAATGTAATTTCTTTAACAGATACTAGTACCCACATAATTCAGGGCAGGGGGTAATTTCAAAATGCTTCACTTTTGGATAGAAAGTTTGAGAATAGATGAACTGCCATGGAAGAGATGTTGAATTTTTTTTAGGTAGGAAATTTAATGATCTGTCAGCATAGTCTTAATGTAAAATTTCTGAAATCAGTTTAGTTTCCTCGTAAATGCTACCTGTGGACCAACTTGGTATCTCCAGGGTATATGTGGAGTTAAGTTCCCTGTTGCAGTGTAGGAGCAATTGTACTTAATTCAGTTCTGGTTGGAGTTGGGAGACGACTGTCCCTGTGCATAGGTTTGAATGCAGTATATTTTGGAGGTAGTTTCAGGTGTCAGGGTCTGCAGAGGAGAAAACTGTTGCACCACTAACAATGTTAGACCACAGGACTGAGAAAGATGAACTAAGTTACTCTTTCCACTGCTATTTCCCAATACTTGAAGACTGAATTCCTGGAAACAAGGAAAGAGACAAATGTGACTCTGGTAAAAATCATGTGAGCACACTGACTCAGTCATGCTTTACTTTGTGGCCAGCTTTTCCTGAAAGACTACCTGTCCAGGCTTCTTAGTATTGTCTGTTTCCCAAAGTGTTGATACTGTTGATAGTGTAGATAGAAACGATTACATTACGCTGCTTTTTTTTTTTTCTTCTTCTCCTTTTTCCCTTCTCTTTAATGGAATGGACAACACAGGGAACACTTGTCCCTGTAGTTGAATGTTACTGTTGTGGAGGCAGGTGTGGTTTTGCCTGTGTCTTTGGAGTCTTTTTATTGCCTCCTAATCAGGCTACTTTAAAATGCCTGTGTTGCACACCCCTCTTGACACAGTATCAGGCAATTTAAGACCAGACAGTGCTACGAGGTTCTCAATTACACCAGCAGGCAAGGTTTTGTTATAATTTGGGCAGAGAATTCTATTTGACATGCAGGAAGCTACTTGGGGAGAGGAGATTCAGTTTATTTTCCCTTTCTAGTCACTGCATACCGCCTGTTAATGCCTTCTTTTTCTTACACTGCCCCATGCTCTCATAGGCAAGGCCCCACAAACAGCAGGACTCAGTGTTTCTTCCCTGGAAGCGGCATTTGCTGTCTGAATGTGACAAGTCTTCTGCACCATTTTTCAAAGATTGTGCACCATACTGTTTTAGGACTGCAGACCTGAGATGTGAAAGCACTTGGGTTGTTGTGATTGTGAATGATCCCATGTATTCTGGCAGTGATTTGAAATAATTAACTGAGGCACAAGATGGGCTCAGTTGAGTTTCCTCTGGATTTGAGAATGCCCACTGGTTTCAGATGTGAAAATAGTCATCCTGTATTTCTTACCCAAGAAAGGTTGTATTACTGTAGGCTGCAAAAGAGTTGTCCTAAACTGTAGATGACTGTTGCTTCCTTGGAGTTGGTAAAGCGATGCCATGTAGATACTTGAAAAGGCTATCCAGAGGGGTGGAAAAGGTGATACTGTTCACAGCATAGTTGCAAATCCCAGGACATCTGTGTTCAGCTTGTGGTTTTGATGTTGCTCTTCTCTGTGTTCCCTGGAAAAATTTTTCAGCCTTACAGCCTCACTGTCCTGCCTGCAAAATTGAGATGTCTTCCCTACCTTGTGGAGCAAAAATCCATTCACATTTGTAGCAAGCTTAGTTGCTACGTGAATAGCAAGTATTGAAAAACTCTATAAATAGCCAGTCAATACAGAATGCCAGTCGGCACAGACGTCACTGGAGAACGTGGCCTGAAGAGTTCCCCATTCTGTTCACAGTACATTTATTCTGTGCTGGTTTTGGCATAAATGCCTTTTCTTTTTTGCATGTCTTCTGAAATAACTGTGTTATGTGCGGTTGCCAGCCTGCAGAACACCCACATAGCAAACAGCTCTTAAATGGATGCCAGATAGGAAGGGGAGCACAAATCACCCAAATCATTGTTGTCTATCACTTCCCTTATGTTGGATGTATAGCCATGATCATACCTCTGCCTAATTGTGCCTCAGTTCTCCCATTGTAAACTGGGACTATATAGTTTCTATAGGGATTATGGGACTTTTTAGTCATCTAAACTAAGTTGGGGATCTTGTGAATACAAGTACGTATTCCATAGCTATAACTATAGATACAGAATTTTACTGTGCTTGTAAGCAGCAGAGCTTTAAGCAACAACATTTTAGAAATGCTACACTCTGTTTTTAATGTTACCCTAGTGTCCTGATTCCAGCTTACCTGGCAAAGCGGCTGAGATCTCCCAGCAAGGAAATGTCCAAAGCTTTCTAAAGTCTGTGGTACCAGTTCTCTCCAAAAACCTGTTTTGTGATCAGTAGCTAAGGCTTTTGGAATCCTCGTTGCTGGAACTGTTGCTGGGATCTTCCCACCTTTCCTTTCTTGCAGGCTGTGTAAAGCTTGGCTGTGGGAGCTGCTTCTGCAGTGCAGGGACTAGAGTCCTGCGCTGTAACAGAGCATGTATTGATTTTCTGCTGAGTAACAAAAGCTAATGATGGGCATTGTGTATTATTCATGTTTCATCAAGTTCATTTCTAAGCTGTACAATGCAGCTGGGAGAAGGGTTAACTAGGGACACGAGAGACTGCAGAACAGTTGTATGGTTAAACCAGTGTTAGGTCTGATGGCAGGACTTCATGAAACACCTCCTTTGGCAGTGATGTTCTCTCCTCTTTTCTAGGGAATCTCTGTAAATTTCTGGACCTGTTTTAACCCATTCATGCTTTTCTACCTTATAGCTACTGAAGTTTGGAGTGGAATGGGTAAACTGTGGGCTCAAGTTGCTCTCTTGTTCCAGTGCACATTAGCAGGTGAGGGGAAAGTTTTCGTAAAATTATCAGGGTAGTGTGAGGTCAGGTGCAAAGCTTTAACTGTTTAGGGTAATCATCACATAGCAGCTGGTATTTCTGGGTGGAAATAACCACTGTATGTTGCTGTGGAGAGGAGTGCAAATCTAGTAACAGAAACAGCAGCTGATTACTAGGGACAATAAACCAACTATGGGTTAGCCTGGGGTGACAGTGTGTTTCAGATTGATATAATGCAGTGTATAAGGAGCACAGGGATTGATCTCCTAGAAGGTCTTAAGGAATATTGATGGCTTAAATGCTCCTGAGGTCTCACCTTGTAGGAAGCTTTTGCTTTTAATGCCACGTGGAAAATAGTCTTCTTGGTTTTATTCTGTGGTCTTTGCAGCACTATGAGATGCTCAAGTTTTGCTGCAGAGTCAGAGATAGTTCTCCGATATAGTGTGACTTACAGAGTCAGAGAAAGGAGTGGATAAAAGGATCAGAAGTTAGGAGGTGAAAAGTGTTATCTTGATAGGTATGGCAAGGTTTATTATCAACTCATTGGAGAATAGCTTTTCTTTGTGGAAAACTTAATGACTTATGAGAAGATATTTCCATTCTGTTTCAGAATGGGGTCCAGTTGATCTGCTAATGGTGAGCAAGAGCAGAAAGAAATATTAACTTTTTTTTTATGGATTACCTTGTACCTCTTCCTTTCCTCCAATGCAGAAGACCCAAGTTTCTGTTCCACTGGGTTTAGACCAGGAACCTGAATCTGCCATCTGTGTAGTGGGCAAGTATCCTCAGTGACTATTGTTTTCTGTCCCTTTTTTTTCCCTCAGAAGGATGTTTTTGCCTTTTTTTTTTTTTAAACTATGAAATCACTCTAAGGTAATGTCCAAAGAAAATGCGCCCTTCCATATTTCAACAAACTCGTATGTTATGGTTAAAAGCAGCCTTGCTGAAAAATTCCAGAACAAACCTCATGGCACACATCTTGGTGTCTCCTTATTGCTAATGATAGCTGGTTCCTGTTCCTTGCCACAGTGCTTTCTGCCAAGGTCAACAGTGACATCTCTTAGCTGGGTCTGTCTGTGCAAACAAGAGTGCTGTTTTGTGGTAAGTTTGATCTGATTTCACTGGAAACTACTGCTGAAGGGGTTGATCTTGTTTCCCCCTTTTCTCTTGGCTTCTTCCCCTATATATCATCACATCTCTCACTTCAGCTCTTATGACTGAAAAAACAGTTTCCAAAACAGTTGGACTGCAGGTTGATCCATCTAAGCTTGATGAAAACTGCACCTTCAGGTTGCTTTTTGTGTTCCAGCTGAGTAATGTCATCAGCCCTCTCCTTAGGGAGGCAGTTCAGTCTTCTTCAGAACTGGGTCTCAGGCTTTTTGTGCACTTGGCCAAAGATAACTGCCTGCACTTGATTCATGTGTAGAAGTTCTGACCATAAACTTCAGAAGTCGGAGCTCTGTGGCATGCTCTTCAATTAAAGACTGAACTTGGTATAGGCAGATTGCCTCTACAAAAGAGACCTGCATTCAATAGTGACTCCTTTAAAATTGGGCTAGTGGTTGTATTCTGCCAGAAGGTAGGCTGAGGCAGAGTAAAATGCCTCATCCAGAAACTTTAGTGCAGGGTTTATGTAGAAGGTATTTAACTGCCTTGTTTGTGCTGTATAACAAGTAGGAAATAAAGGCAGAACTAGAAGGTAAGAGCCCTGACTCTTACAGGTACAGTAATTATTGACTCCTTGCTCTGTAAGGGAGTCCATCAGTGGTTCTGCCAGTGTTGTACAGAAGAGCAGTTGGAGTGGCAGCTTTTTTGTCTTGTCCCAGTAAGGTGAATGGTGCCTACAAAGCAATCTGCTCTGTGGTTTGCTTCTGTGTCACAGGTGATCAACAGCAATCAAGTTATTTTTTGTGGCCTTCTTATCATGGCTCCAGTTGAGATGATATGTAATTAAAATACCTGGAGGGGAAATTAGAAATTCAGATGTTAAAAAACATGGAATGTTTTTTATTATTCAATGCAAATTGCAATTCTGACTAACAGCAGGAAACTGAGTTTGCTGGTAATTAAATTTTCTCCTGAAGTTTACAACTGATAACCAACTGTGCATATCTGGATACGCAATGTTGAAATTTAAGGGTTTTATTTAGGTTTCTGTGATTTGTCGCTCAGCATATTGACTAGGCAAATGGCTGGAAATAAAGTGGCTCTGGGTCCTACTGGAAAGAATATGGCGATGTAGTTTCAGCGGTGAGCTGTGGAAGCACTTAACAAGTGAGAGCTGTGGACATCACAGACTGTCAATAACACTGTATTGAGCTGCAGGAGAAGATTAATGGTCTTAGTTTTACAGTGGATGCCACTGTCTGATCTGTGTTTAACACTTCTAGATGTCTGGAGTGCAGATGAGCGCATGTAAATATTTGTATGTTGCTAAAAGTGATAATTGTCTTTTGGAACTTCAGATAGACTTTACATTTGTTAAGGAGAGAAACCTAAAATGTCTTATCTGAACTGTCTTTCCAAAGGAGTGCCCAGAATGATTAAAATGCGTGCCACCTTTGTGGTCTGAGAGTCTGGAAACTGTTCCCTGTTGTTACTTTATCACTTGAGTTAAAGACCTTCAAGGTAATAAAGTCTAAGGACTAAGATAGTGACAGGTACATCTGTTTTGCTTTTGCCATCTGCAGAGTCTCTGTTTACATGCAAATGAGTGCAGCCTGAGTCACCTTGGAAGTGTGTATTCCCGCACTAAAAATTATTGATAAGTTTCTCGTGTTCTGCTTGCTCTGTCTGCTCGTGAGCACTAGATGGTGCTGCTTCTTTCCACCTTGTGCTTGGACACTTGCTGTCAGTTATGGCATAGGTCTCCAATCACTTGAGTTTCGAGTTCATCCTTTAAGAGGAAATTAACCACTCTTTGTTCTTCATTGGTGTCTCCTCAGATGTAAATCAACGAGCAAGAGCTCCCTAACAATGTTGTTGCCCAGCCTGTGGAGCTAATACTGTGTTCTATAGACAGAATATAGTATTGCATGTGTTTCTGCACATTTGCTCTACAATGAGCATTTTTGTCTGAATCCTCAAGATACAAGGAGCTGAATGCTTTCAGCTCTCATCACTTGCGCCAAAATCAACAGTCTTTGCAAACATTCAATTTCAACTTGTTTGCCCATTAAATCTTAAGATGAAAACAAGGTTTATTTGTTGTGGAAGAGAAAAGCATGTTCTCTGTGTGTGTGAGGAAGCCACTCCAGCCTAGACCTCTACTTTTTCAGGTTAACATACTGACCCCAGGGGTTACTGGCTATTCTGTGGTATCTGTCTGTTTTTCCCCTTCCCTCATTCTGAGCCTGGCAAATTTATTTTCAAAAATATGTATCTTCAGATTTTTCCAGTATTAGTGAATTGGCATTTGCTTCTTCTATCTGGGTGTGGGAGTGAAGGAGTTTGATCAAACCTCTGACTTGCTACTAAGGGATCTGCCAGAAAGACCAAAAGATACTAATTGTTGTCTTCAGGGTCACTCCTTTCCAAATTCTACTGAAATTCTTTTATCTAAATGAAAGAAATAGATTTTTGTGGCCTGCTCAGACACTGACAACTTCATTTGGCATAAACGGAAGTATCCATCAGATATCAGTATTTCTAGGCTTGTTGTACAAATGGATTTGAGTTGAACAACTACTATTTGAGTAAGTTAATGGAGGCTCTGCTTTCCCTCATGAAGAAATTAGACACTAACAACTCTGCTTATTGGTCTCCTGATCTGTAGTTTCCTTGAATATTTGATTGTAGTGTGTCAACAAATACTTCTGAAAAGAGAATGTGAAAAAAGGGACTGAACTTCACGCTCTGAAATCACATAATCTTACTGATTTCAGTGTTGCATTCAGTCCAGTGGTGTATCCTTACAACTTGACAAATACACTGTTGCCTACTTAAGGTAATGACTCATTGCTGGTCCAGGTCATCTGACTGCAACCAAACTTTTGTACAGAAAGGTTATTAGGCTTCTCTTTCTCTCTGAGGGCTATGAGGCTCTGTGATAGTTAAGAATGTTTTGGCTCACCTTATGTTATCTACTTAGAACATCTTGAAGGGCATCAGGAGACACCTTCAGCCTGTGAATTGCTTTTTGCCTTTTTTTTTTTTTCTTTTCTACCTAGTATATCCAATGCCCAAGGCTTATGTTTGCATTTAGCAAAGAAAGTTCCTACTTCATGAAATAAACAAGACACTGCCTTTGTTTCATTAAGAGTGTTTAATCTTCTCTAAGTTATACTGTGTACATCCCCCAGTGCTCTGCAGCCCTGGCAATCAAAAGTAGACCTGGAACTGGGCTGTGACAGCATATGTGTTCTGCTATTTTGGAATTTGCATCTCCAGGAGAAGATCTGCAGCTGATCTCTGATCAGTAGCATCTAGCTGTCTTTAATGCATGTCATTGGCTTTCTATAAGAATGCTGGTTTTTTCACAATTTCAGTTGCAACAGCATGAGGCCTGTAAAGAGAGGAGCATGAGGCTTAAGGAGTTTGAACAGCTTTTTCTGCTAGTGCAGATCATTAAGACATAATCTCTGACTGTTCCTGAGCAGTTTTCCTTAACAGAGTGTTCCAAAAAGATGGACCTGATTTGAAATTGATATATCTTTGAAACTGGGTCTATCTTTTTTAAACACCCTGTATTCCTCAAAGTCAAGTATGTCTGCATAGCATTTTGTGTAGGCTGCCCTTTGGGTATGGAAACATGGCTTTGTAAGATGATGGCATGTTGTTGCTGGAATGTAAAGGCATCATTTGATCGCATCAGGTTGGCTTTTTAGTGCAAATTAGGTAAGATTTTGAACTCTTCCTGCTGAGATGTTCCAAAGTAAGCTCTGCTATTGATTTTTCTGCCTTAGGGATAATATATTAAGCCCTGAGGCACGTGTGGTTGGTAGAGGTTTGCTTTTGTGTGTGTGTGTTTCTGTGCAAGAACAGCTTTGTTCCTTAAAGATATGCTTATCAAACTGTCAACATGATCAGTTATATAGTACCTCCCTTTATTTCTTGCTAACTTGTCAAAAATCAAGTTTTCAGTGCTGTCTTGCAGCTTGTGTGCTCTGGTGCTGCTGTTGCAGGTTGAGATTTGTTGAGCCCCAGAAGTAGCTGTGTTCCCATTTGCAGTAAGGATGGGTGAATTCTCCAAGATTTTGTGCAATCTCTGGGATGCCTGATGCTAAAAATGTAGTCTAGTTTAGTAGGTTATCATGATGAAGTAAAATAAAATTAGACACAGGTTACATAGCAATGCAGTTCATAGCATACAGCAAATTCTATCATAGTAAAAATAAGTATTAGAGGTCAGCATAAGCATGAAGATAGAAAACATCAAGCTGAAAGGAAGTATACTGCTTAGTCACCTGCTCCACATACGTTTTACCAGCTCAATAGTCTTACTGAGGTGAGTTGATCTCTAAGTTTTGTGTCACTGAGCCCTTTATTTGAAGTTCACCTGATCTGCCTTGTGTGATTCAATGGGTTAATTCTTGTCCTTAGGTGGTCTGGGACAGCCATGTTTAACTACAGGTAGTACTATACTTCAGATGAATTGCAGGATTGTATTGGTTGTGTGAGCTGGAAATGCAGTCAGCTTTGCTCACTCTTTTCTTTGGCTGTTCCCAAGGACTGTTTTCCTCTTTGCTTTCTGTACTTCAGCTTTTTTTAAGGATCAGCATGTCTGCTGAGTGCATTTTCTTTAGCTCTGACTCCAGTAGAAGTAAACTGCTGAATTTTGGATAGGTAGATAGATGATGATGGTTCTTTGTTCGTTGAGGTGATTAATTTTTTTTTTAATACTCTGTGGATCCCAAACCTTGCAGTGGATATCTGTATCTGCTTGCAGAGTCCCTGCTTTATAATAGCAAGAATAAAGAAAACATCTCTTGGTTTCTAATGTAGAGTTTTGTGAGTAGGGAACAGTAACCGAAATTTGTGTATACCTGCTATGCTCCTCCTGTTGTCTGTTACAAAACTGCTGTAACATCTGCAGCATTTAATGACTTGTCAATTTACTCTGAATTCCTACCTGCTTTGAGATGATGTGGATTTGATTTCTATGGTGTGTGTAGCAGGTGCAGGCTATGCAGAATATAGAGAAACACACGCATACTCTGAAACTGTGTCAGCCACATTGCACTCACTGAAAAGAGAGCAAGAAGCAGGATTTGTTTCTAAACCAATGCAGGGTGGCACAAAAGTGAAAGAAACTGAAATATTTGCTTCCCAGACTGCTCTAGAAGGGAATTCTGACACAATTTTTAAAACCCCTTAACTAAAGGGCAGGCAGGGGACCATAATCCAAAACCACATTATATATTGAGGCAGTACTGCTGATGCCATTGAGGTACCTGTTAGTGCTGGCAGCTTAACTGTTCAGTATAACATGCTGGCTTGAAAATACCAGCTGGAAGTCATTCAAGGGAGCAAAGGTAAGAAAAATACAACACTTTTCACACAGCCCACACAAGTGTGTGTGGGAAGAGACAGCAAAGTTGATAATCTGCTGCTCCAGCATCCAAAAGGAATTATAATTGGGAAACTGCTATCTGGGGTGTTTATGAAACCATGTCTTTGAATGATGCACTAATGCCAGTTTGAAGGAGCAACTGGCACACTGTCAAACAGCTGTGAGTGTTCCCAGGCAAAACCCACTCTGTGTTTGTCTGAAATGCTTTAGGGGATAACTAGTGTGCTATCAGTGAGAACCAGCTTGCACTGTGCTTTCTGAATGAACTTCATTG
The DNA here is from genome assembly GCA_013399365.1 of Pampusana beccarii. Taxonomy (NCBI): domain Eukaryota; kingdom Metazoa; phylum Chordata; class Aves; order Columbiformes; family Columbidae; genus Pampusana; species Pampusana beccarii. Next base: position 674,364 of record VWYH01007991.1, on the reverse strand, counting down.
GGGGGAGGAGGAAATATGGCAAAGATGTATTGCCTCAGGCACAGCACTTTAAATTTATACTCTGTTAAATAAGATGTCATGCTATAAAGTAACAGCAACTTTATGCTACATTGTAAAAAATTTTCACTAGCGTTCCTATGCTGCTTTAAGTATTTCCAAAGTACTGGTTAGATATGATGAGTGGAGGAGGAAGGCTACAATGAAGTTGCAGCTACAATATGCTGCTTTTTAATGATTTTTCCGATTCTTATCCTATGCATGTGCCTGTACCTACACTTACCCCAGGTAGGGTCCTATCAACTCAGTTGCTCACAAAATATATGCCTGACTGTGAACTTGTACGTAGGATTCTCCTGTGTTATGCAAGAACTTAGACAAGGTCATCACACAAGTCTCTCTTGGGCTTGATGATTATTCATGAACTTTTTTTAAAAAAATGCAAGTTACTACAGGAAAACAAATTGGTCTGACATACATTGTTGAAAATGCAGTTTTTGAAGAACTAGTGCTACATGAAAAATGGTAAAATATGTAATGAGCAGAACGATTTTGTTTCCTGGTGTACAGCCAAGAGAAATACTGACACCAACCACATAAAAAATGAAATGCATGCAATTTTATTGCTTCAGAGTGTCCCTGTACAGTGGCAAACTAAAGAATTGTTTTTCATGTGTTTTAAAATTAATAAATTAAAAAAATATCAGTTTTTCTATCAGTCCCTGTTACTCCAAGAAACTTATTAAGCAAAGTATGGATGTGGAATCTTTGGCAATTAAAAAAATTAGCATTTTTTTGTGATACAAATCTTTCTAGCAGATAAGATTCTATAGATGTTTGGTTAGTGCGTTTACATGCATTTCAGGACACTGGGAGCAAGTCTTCCTACTTGATGGTTTTGTGCTCTGTAGAAAACTTAGTTGCACTGAATTTCAGTTACTTGAACACAGCCTGTTGAACTTTTTTTGGCTTAAAGGGGGAGTATCATGACAGTTTTGACTGAGACCCACTATTGTTTAATTTTTCTGTTCATTTTATTTTTCTGGAAATAGTTTTTATTCCCTCTGCTAGTTTCCTAGGTATAGCTTCCCTATAGGGAATACATGAGTGTGCCTAGATATATCCTCTGTTATGTAGAGGATGTTATACCATTTTAAATTTTACATTGCACTGCATTAATAGACGTGAGCTATGCCAGTAAAGAACTCAAGTTCTGTGTTTATATTAAGGAGAACAGGAACGATATTGGTTTATTATTTTAGCAGTCTGTTTCTAAATAGGTGTAAAATACCAGATCTAGAAAAGTAATCCTTATGACTACAAGCACCTGGAAAAGCTATATTTTGCAATAATGTTTTCCATCCAAGAAGATTTTAGGAGGAGCTCAACATAGTGAGCACTGAGAACATACTGTAGTATGGCTGATTTGTGTTGAATTTAGTGATATTACAACAACTTTATTCTCATAAGTTTAATATAAGCTTCACAGTGTATCTACAGTACCTTTCACAGGGGCTCTGCTCAAGGTACTGCTGAGCAAAAGCAGTGAGGCAGCTGGGATCAGGACTCTGTTCTGTTTAGTGTAGAACATTCTGATAAGCTTAATCTTCCTAATTTTCTTCAAGCACTCTAACTGAAATGGATGTGATTTCTTCCATTAGGAAGACAAAGTTCAGGTCATTTATAATCATAGAACTGTTCCTGTTAACAGAATCTGAATGTTTACTTTCTCCAAGTTTGTGTCTTCTATCTCTGTTCTGGCAGGTGCACAGCCCAGTGCATACAAATTCTTTCAAAGTCTGGCTTTGAACCTCATCCAAGGGAGACAGATTATTTGTAACTGCAGGATTACACAGCATATTCTAAATCATAAACTATTGCTCATCTAATTGAAGTCCAGTTGAGATGTTGATATCCATGCCTCCGTGTGGTACCAAAGATGCCATACATCATGCTGAACTCATGAAGCGTTGTTGTTAGTATTGGGGTTTGCTTTTGATCACCAGCTGTCTGACACTCATGACAACCTGGGGGAGGGGGCAGGAGGAATTTGAGATAACGAAGAGCTATGAAATCAGAAGCACAGAGTGTTAAAAGGGAGTATATGTGAAGCCTCGAGGAAAGACTGTTATGGTCAACTGTGTAGTTTTTGCATTGAAGGACAATTGTACAAACTGTGTTGCTTTCCTGGCTTTGGAGTAGTGGATTTTACTAGGAGGATTTATCAGCCCACTGCCAGCTGCTGACTTGAGATATGAAGAGCTTTGCCTACATTAGGAATGCTATGCTGGTATAATTATGCCAAAAGAAAGCCTGTACTGGCATACTCATGTAATGTGGAGAAGATTACTTTTTTAACACAAATGTAAGTGTCTACAAAGATAAACAGCATTCTAGCTATGCCAGTGTGAGAATCCTCCACTCTACAGAGGCCATAAAGGCTCTGCTTTGAGACCATGTGGTTTATATATGAATTACAGAATCAAAATGATGCCTTTTGGGAGGGTTCAGCAGAAGATCTTTTCCAGACTAAGTTTCCTGTGGTCCATTTCGAGTGGACACACCAGGGTTCAGCACAACTTATTTCTGTCCCTATGTCCTTATAGGTCTTGAGCATGGATCACTGCTGTCATGTGTTGCTGACACTGCAGAACATGAAAGGACATATTCTACCTTGAGTTAGCTCTGGTGAGAACACATCACAGCAGCAAATAGAGAAAGTTGCTACAAATTTAAATATTGTGCCTGTGATCACGTTTTGTAAGAGAAATGTTCCCTCCTGAGCCTCTGTTCTGAAACTAGTACAGGTCTGTGGAAGGTTTAATAAATATGGCTGTGGATCTCTAGGGTCACTGTCTTACTGAAGGGAATACATGAGGACTGGGGAGGAGCAGTGAGAGGGAATTTAGTGTCTTCCCCAGTAGTGCTTTGAGGTCACAGCTGTTTCCTCTTGGAAAGCACAGTTCTGCCTTCAGCTGTGCTGCTGACAATCTCACAGGGCTCTGCTTTGGCCTCAGTAACTTTGATGAAAATATGATTAAGCTACGCACAAGAAGTTGTTTCTTAGCCACCTCTGCCAAGGCATCCCAGCCTGTAGGAGTCCAGGTATTTTCCATCAGTCTCAGACCTTCTTGCTGTTATCTTAAGATTCTGTAATCAGTCAAGAGTTGTGTCTCTCCATGAACCAAAGCAAATCCTCCTTTCTCTTCTAGAAGCAATGTTCTTTGAAGTTAGTAAGCGTGCAATCTTGTATATGTTGATAGTAGGTTGTTGGCTGTCTGTACACTGGGATTTGTAGGAAAGGGCTATTGTTTTTACAACCATTTAAAGTGGTTGCATCTTTAAAATGGAGCATCTTACTCCCCAAATAGCTGTTGGGGAGTAAGATGCTTTCAGATATTTGCAGTAAAACTGTGCTGCTTATAATACATGTGCTTAGTTGATCTTCCCCTTCAGGCTATAAGTTGGTGTGAACTGTGCAAGAGCAGCTATGAAGGCATGGCCACCAATGAGAAACAGTGTGTGGCATGAGGTAAGAGTTGCTGATGTCAGCCAGCGTGCTCACCTGCTGCTGAAAGAGATGAAAGCACAGCAGTAAGAGCTGTCCTTTAGTCATGGCACACATTGCCTTTCTACCAACAAAACTGGAACAGTAATGACACCAACTCTCATATAGTTGTCATACAATCATAGAGCGATTTAGGATGGTGGGGATCTTTAAAGGTCCTGCAATTAGAAGGGACATCTTCNATAAAAAAAAAAAAAAAAAAAAAATATTCTTCCTTGTATCTAGCCTAAATCTACCCTCTTCTAGTATAAAGTCATTGCATCTTGTTCTATCACATGAGATGCTACAGAAAACTTTGTCCTCACTTTCTTATAAGCCACCTCTAATTATTGAAAGGCTACAGTAAGGTCTCCACAGAAACTTTTATTCTCCAGGCTGAACAACCACAGTTGAGGTATCTACATCCAACTCATTTTCTTCTGTGCTGATGTCTTCCATGAAGAACAGATGAACAATAAATTGTTCCTGTAAACTCTGAAGATCTGATTCTTCTCTCAGCAGGTTATTTTTCAGAGTCTTATTAGCCTGGAGAACTGGAGTTTGCAAAAACATTTCCTTCATAGTTTATATTAAAGACATTACAAGCGCATATTTGGAGGTTGGGCTTTTGGAAGCAAAGGATGATGAAGACAGAGGCTTGGAAAGGAAGGGTTGTTTAGACTTCTGATCTTATAGGAGAGAAGCCTTGGGTGAGGTAGCATGTGATATTAGATCGAGCAAGATTTCTGGGCTACTATTTATTACTAGTTTTAAGCTCTTACAAGAGATGAAGTAGGTCTTTAAAGGAGCTACAGCACTTTGAGGCATAGGAACTAAGACTGACTGTAGTGTATTCTTCTACCTGTGTTATTACATTGCCAAAATAAACTCTTTCTTCCTGAGATCCAATGGCTACTAGGAATTCTGTGGAGAGTTGCAGGGTGTTCCCACTGTGGGTCTGGCAAGTCCCTTCTACTTGACCTTCACCATCTATTTTGGTAATCAAGTAAGGGAATAATACAGGTTGAATTTCTCACAAAAAGCAAACTCCTGATTTTAGAAAGCCTCTAACTTTTGAAAAGGAAGTCTATAGTTTACCAGCTCCTTGACTTGTAGGTATTTGAACAATATGGGGAATTTAATAGTGTAAATAACTTTGCAGGTCAGACAAAACAAGCTTTTATTGGCTAAACTTTAACATTTTAGCACCTCTCCTGATTTTTTAACATAGATATATGTTAAATTGTCAGCCCTTTGCAAGTGCATCTGGTTTCTACTGGCTGGCTCAGATCCATTCTGCATGAAGCATGCTTCATCTGTTTTCATATTAGTGATTCAAAGCACTGCCAACATTTGTGTTCTTCAGATGAGTTTGTGTATTTGAAGAAGAGATGAGGGGATAGAAAACAAAACTTTGTACTCCTTGTCTTGTGCCTAGAAGTTTGAAAAGCAACACATGCCCAGCTCTAGAAATGCATCTCTGACACATTTGGGAATTTGGGGAAGAGGAAGAAAAAAAGTCACAACTATCTCCTAGTAAAGGAATGAAAAAGAAATATCTTCAGACATCAGTGAGCTGTCACATCTGGAATGAATTGTTGAAACAGAACAGCATATTCCTTTACTTAGTTATTTTTTTGGGGAAAAAAAACGCGATAAAAACTGAAATCTTCTGGTTTCCAGATCTTCAACCAAGTCTTCAAACAGGAAAGATCATTATTTATATGTGTTCAGCAGCCAGCTTTCCTTTTCAGTGGCAGCCAATACACTATCGTATTTCTTAAGAAATGGGAGGAGGGACTGTAAACTTTATTTCAAGAGTTTCAAATGGTGAAGCTGAAAGCTATGGCTGGAGAAAACACACGCATAGTGCAGGGTGTTTCAAAAAGATGGACACACTGCCTAAAAGTGAGGTCACACAGGACCCTAACGCTTGGCCCTACACTGTTGGTGCACAAGGTCCCCAGACATTACACCCTACAACATTTTTGTTGTGGGGTTACATCAAAGACTGTTTTTGTGCCACCATTAGCACATTGTATTGCTATCATGAAATATACTGCTTTGTCCTTTTTGAAGCATCCTGTATATTGGTTATTCAGAAAAACTTGGGGCACTTGGTCTGTGCCAGGTCATTTCACAGGAACCTGTTAAGTACTTGATTTTTGAAACATCAGCCTAATTGCTTAGTACTTTAAATCAAGATTTAAATATTGAATTCTGGGCTCCTGATTTTATAAACCTTAGTCTAAAGTTGGTATGTGCAGTTTAAGGAAAACACATGCATGGTTAACCCTAGATCTAAAAGGTCAAATTGCTAAGAATTACAGAAATCCTGCTTTGAACAGCTCCTGCTGTACAGAATGAGTTATGTATACTAACAGAAATGAGTCTCAAAAGAGTCTGCAGATTAAATGAGCTTTGTTGCTGTAAACGTGCAAACATATCCACCTTATTGTAGGAATAGGTTAACACCTACCTGAACATTTATAAGTACCCTTTATATAATATTAAATATATATATATATATATAAAAATTCTGAGTTTGTTTGACCCAGACAGGTTTGGTTATTTCTGATATTAGCTTGTGTTGAGCCTTTGAACCCATTAGGAGCACAGTTTGTATCTGTACCAGAGAACTAACATGCTAGGGTCTAGGATGAGGGTTTCTAGAGTTGCCCTTATATTTAGGTGAAACATCTGGGTGGCAGTTCTGCACTCTTACCGTCATCAGCTGACCTCTGAGATGATCTGCATTCTAGTGAGAAATTAATGAGGTTTAGCCATTGAAGAATCTTAAATTTTCCATGGGATGACAGACTTGGCTTCTGCATCTCCCAATCATTGCCCAGCTGTCTTAAAATGGATTGCTTTTTTTTTTTTCCCCACTCCCTCCTCCTCCTATCCTGCCAAAGGTGTCTGGTTTCTACAGATGGACTCTGCTAGCTGCTCCTGCCTGGCGGTATTTGGACTGGCAATGTGTTTGACAACAGCCACCTATTGGCTTAAGTATTAAGAAACAAAATGTGTGCCCTCTAAAGCTAAAATGACAGATGATCTGCAAAGTGCACTGAAGGACATTAAATTAGGACATACAGCATGTATGTCCTAATTTATGATGCTTATATGGATTTTTCAGGTCATGAAAGTGATGATGACTATAATGTTTTAGTTTACTACGTATTATATGTCTGTACTTAATCCTACAGATCTAGTTAATGAATTATTCCTATATTCCCACTCCCACTTCTTTGGTGGAATTATCAATGAACAACTCTTTTCCTACAGAGAGAGAATGTGTTTTGGTTTGTTTTGTTTTTTCCCCAGAGCTTTGTCTCCTGAATATATTCCAAAGTCTTTCACTCTCAAAACTCCTACACAAACATATATCAAGGTCACCAATACAGTGAAGATTTTATCTTAAATGAATCATCCTTTTTTTTTTTTTTTTTTTTTTTTTTTTTATTTTTTTTTTATTTATTTTTTTTTTTTTTTTTTTTTTTTTTTTTTCTTTATTTTCTTTATCATTTTTTTTTTAATTTCACCAATATTGTAATTTTTTTATTTTAAATTAATCTTTTTTTTTTTTTTTTTTTTTTTTTTTAAATGAACCAGTGTTGAAGAACTGTTTTGTTTTGGATGAAATTTATATTTTTCTGTGAAATTGAAAGTCTGGATGGTTCATGTGTATGCAAATTTTGGATGGCTTTCTGAAGGCTGTCAATATTGGCTTGTGTTATTGCTGAACTTCATTGTAATTATTATTGTCATCCAGAGCAAAAAAAAAAAAGTGAGGAAAGGGCTAAGTGCTCTTTAATTCAATTTTATTTAGTGATGCTCTCAGGTAAGGTCACATTATGTCCATATGGTAAGGACATCAGAGGCTCTGCCTGCCTCTTGCAATGAATGCATCTGAAAATTATTCTCTTAAATACACTGTGGTTCTTTCACTAAATGAATTTCAGCTATTTTCATTTGGGACCATTTAATTTACTCATGAAACAATCAAAAGGGTAGACAAACTTTTTGTCAGTTTTCTGAATATTTTGTGAAAATAAAGTTCAGAAATGTAATGTTTCAGTAATAGAACTGTAAAAATTCATTACATGCTTTACTGAGGCTGTCAGCTTGATTGTATAAAAAAGAAGCATGGGTGTTTAAGCCTACAGCAGCCTCTGTCAATGTGAGATGATGTACATAGCAGTCCTAAAACTTTTTTAAATGCTCAAATTCCAGCAACCTTTAGGTAGTCTGGGGGGTTATTATGCAGTGTAGCATCTAAACAATCCTCATGGAGCTGATTTGGCTGGTGGATGGAACAGCTGGAGAGCGGAGCGCTCTCTCCTCACATTTTATCTACCACTGATCTGACAGCATCATTAGTAAACACTCTGTGTGAGTTTTCCAGAACTTGGAAATCTGATCCCTGCCAGGGGGCTCTCTGGAGTTTGCTTTGTATGAAATGCAGAAGTGTTGCCAGGAGAGTGTCCAGCCACTCAAGCAGGTGGTTTATGTGTCTCTTCTCTGAGATCATGTCATCCTCTAGCTAAGAAGTAGCAGAAGTATCTGCTGTTTTACAAGAGGGAGGTAGCACTTTGCACCGGAGATGGATTTCTAAGCAGCTATCAACTATTGGCATTGTCTGACATGTTTAGAGGCTCAACAAAACAACTGGGATGAGTTGTACATCTCTCTCCAAAAGCACGAAGTTCGTACCTGCAAAGCCAGGACACTGGATTCCATCAGCTCTCTGGCAAGATTATCTTGAGTTTCCTCTAACATGTTTGGTGGCTTTTCTGCCCTGTGTATCTTCCATCCTGTGTGGGAATTTTTTTTTTTTTTTTTGAGCTAACTGATGAATGCTCACAATGTGGAATGGCTCAAGTTTACAGTAAAAGCTGAATACTCCGCAGGAGAACCTCTTTGTAGCATGTTATGATAGGCTTATTTTTTAGATGATGAGAGTCCTAGTAGACATCTATCCTTTTATTTGGTCTCTATGTGGAAGTCCAGTCTGAAGAATTGGTTTGATCTCAAGAGGCTGGGATATGCATGGGAAGAAGAGCTGCCCATTCTCATCAGGCTGTTTCTGGTATTTGAACTCTATTTAAACATATAGGTTCTTGTTACCATTCTCACCTGAAAAACTTCTCTTTGTGTATGTCTCATCTCTCACCTGCACTCTAGTTTGTTTTGTGCATTGCACACTGCTTGTCAAAAATCATCCTCTTCCGTAGTGCCCAACCTGAAAAAGAATTTATCATTCAGTCTTTTTCTTGCAACATCTAACTCTTAAGAGTTGACCGAAGTTTTGCAGAGGTACCTGTTTGCCTGTGAGTTGCTATATAAAACAAAGCTATGCAACTATGCTGCAAAGCTTAGGGTGCTGCTGCTTTGGGGCAGTGGGCCTTCAGTAAGCAGGGTCCCTGCTGTTTTAAGTGCTGTGTAGTCTGGAAAGCAAACACTGAATGATCAGGGAACCAGCAAACATCTGTTCCAGGGATGTTGTTCTTTGTAGATCCCAAAACAAAACTCTTATCTTGTCTTTGGTGCTAGTGATTTAGTTAGGTTAATACAATTAAAACTAGGTGTTTAAAAAAGCCTTCTGAATATTGCTAAAGTGGTGCTGACCTTTGCAAGAATGCAAAGTCCCTGTAACTCTCAGTACTTGCAATCTCTGCAGAGACTCTCAGAGATACATGGTTGAGTGTTTACTCTTGTGGGGACAGAGCATTTGATATGACACTGTCCTGTGCTGACATAATTTTGCAAGAGGTGAAATTGCCTTTCTAGTATCTTTTTATGCGCACTGAAGGTTTACATTTGGTGTCTGCTGCCCTGCAGCCATCTGAGTGCAAGCATCTGCCACTCGTATGCAACAGCCTTCAAAGGGGGCGAGTATAATTAATAAGCCTGTGTAGTTTAACGGGCAAAGAGAGCCGTGAAGCCCTGAGGTCTGTCCCAATGCCGGCTAGAGCTACGGGCGACAAAGGCGGGGAGCCCCAGGGCACCGACCTGCCCTTCTCCCCTGCGTAGCCTGTCGGGAGCCCGGGCCCGGCTGCCCGCCCGCTGCCCGGGGTGCTGGAGGCGGCCCCGGCCGGCGGGGAGCGGGCTGGCCGGGCTGCGAGGGACGCTGGCACCTGCCATGGGGCTATGCTGCTGCAAAGGCTGCGGTGAGGAGCCCAGAGGTAATGAACTGCCCCCTCAAAGGTGATGGAGAAACTGAGGCGGCGGCCCCCCTCCTTCCCCTCTCGTCTCCGTCCCCGCGGCGCGGCTCTGTGCTGCTGGGCTGTGCTGCTGGGGCCGGGGCGAGCGGCTCCCGCGGGGCGGCAGCGGCGGCCGGAGGTGCCCGCTCGCCGCTCCGGGTGAGCGCGGCTCGGGAACCGCCGTCCGGCGGCTTCTGCAGGCTGTGCGGCGGAGGTCGGAACTACCTCCTGCTAGAACAGGACAAAGTGGGGTGGGAAACGAGGCCATTTTTCCCAGTGCTCAGTGTCTAATCCTTCGGTTGGTGCTATCGCTTCTTTTGTGGTTCGTTTAAAAAACCGAAAACAAGCCTTAAAAACATCACATTTCTGGATGTGATCTGATGCTAAACCACAAGTTGTTGGTTTTTTTCTTTTTCTCCACTAACAAGTGAAGATGGTGGAAGGGGGCAGTGGTTGGGTTTTTTTTTCTTTTTCAGAAGGGCTGCTAATGTTGCAAAAGGCTGGTATAGGAGACAGAGAGACAGTGTCTCTGACCCAGGTAAGGCTACTGTAACTCTCCTGTCTCCATGTGGATTGTCACTTAGTCCCAAGGTGGCTCTTGCACGGATTTAACCGTTGGGACCAGCCCCCGACGTGCTGTTTGCTTTGGTGAAAGTTTGCAGTTTGGGTTCAGGAGCTCTAAGAACAGGTAATGTGTGAGCAGCGTTAGCAGTGTTTGTGTGGAATGCACTGAGGGAACAGTGGAGCAGCTGTTTTTCACTGTACCTACTATCACAGAGAAACAGGTAGGAAGGGACCTCCAGGGATCACCAATCCCAAAGAGGAGTGTACCTTTTCTTGGTAGAAAGTGATTTCCTTTTAAGAATAGTGTTAAAAAACATTAACATGCTTGAAGTTTGTGAAATGAATTCTTAAATGTTTTGACTTTTTGACAGCTGAAAATAATTTTCTTTCAGTCATCAAAAATCATCTGAAGTTGGCATCCTGAGAACACAGTAAAAATAAATTATTTCATGTGCAAAACTTTGGAAAAAACAAAGTCAACCCTTATAATCACTGCACTGGAAGTATGATTCTAAAATTGTAGCAAGTTAGCACAAATATTTTCATTTTGAGACAAAGGCAAAATAAACACACTGGTGGAAATCTGACGAACATTAGGCTGCTGTCTTCATCACAGTTGTATCAGGGTAAAGTTTATCAGTATAAGTAAGTTTCAACAAGTTTAAGAACGCAATGTAAAAGTTAAATGAAAAGCACACTAATCTGACATAGTATCATACCAGTTGTATTAGAAAGGCGGATAAATGCTGAAATTAATTTTCCCTTTCAAGAGAGTTGTCAGGAGTAGAAGAGGTCAGGTAAATGTGTATCTAGCATTTCAGTCTCTTCTTGAGTTGACTATGGATTCTCAGATGAGAGAATATGCTAGATGAAGGTATCTTACTCTTCCTTCTACCAAAATACCCCTGAACTTTGGATTGGAAATACTTTTTCTTTCTCCCCCCGCCCCCCCATTGCTTTTGTTTTTAATCTATTGAGGAAGGGAGGCTTATATTGGGGATTATAAAAAAATATTTGTCCTAGTTCCTGACATAAATCCAGTCACCTCATTCACTTGAGTGAAATTGTGTTTATCTTCTTTGAGAGAACTTCTACAAACAGTAGGTATTTCAGCTAGCATGTTATGTTCAGGCTTGAGATAACAAAGTATGTTTGTGCCAGCTTTGCGCATTTGGGTAAACTGGCCAATGTTGGTGAAGCTACACCATCCTCTGAGAATTCATATGGTTGAGATGGATGTTTGTTAAACTGTACTTTATATCTGCAGCCATGTGGCCATTAAATCTCCTGAAATGTGAGTATGTAACAGTAACAAACATTTTGAGGACTTCTTCCAAGGGTAGCCCATTAAAGGCCCTGCTGTGATTTTTGTTTCGTTTTGAAAGTATATTTTAAAGTCAGTTCTGTGTAATGGTGTAAGTCTTTCTTCTGGTTGACTCTTAACTCATGTAAAAGACTGAAGTTTGTTTCATGAAGAACATGTGCCTCCATCTAGATGAAACTTAATCAATTTCAAGTTTAATACAGCTTTGCTGTTGGTACTAATATTATAATGTTAGGGAGGTAAAAAGTCTGTGCCCTGTCTTGCTGGTCAGTTACTGTGGGGGAAGGCCTGAGGTGCCAAACTGTGATTTATATTCTTAATTGGGACCAAATTTGGCTTTGTATGATCGTGCTGAAATTCATTGTTCCTGTTGGTGTTTGGCGTAGGCCCCTTTTTATAGCATTAAGTTTATTTTCTCGTGCTTTTCAGATACTTCTAGATTTATAAAATACGCAGAGAAGACACTGATTAGAATTGTCCATGCTGCTTTTGCACTGTTTTATTTCTATGGCCTTCAAGGAACTTTCTTTGCTCATTTTACTCTTGTGGCATGACTTCACTGAAGTCCTTGTACATGTCTTTAGAGAATGGTTTAAGCTACTGTTGCACTGGCCTTGTGCCCACGAGCTTCAACTGCTCCTGCTCTGCTGTGAAAATGCTTTTGGCAGATGTGGGAGGAGAGGTGTGGCTGGGGACCAAGGAACTGATAACAATATGTTTTGGGTAATTGCATTTGTCTTATCAGCTTTTTGTCTTGATAGGCTTTTAGCACATCAGGCACAGATAGGGCTAACTGATGAGTAGATTCTGATTTCTTAGAACTGGCAGGCTGAAGTGTTAGTCTCCCTGAATGCAGCTGGTTATCTGCAGCCAACAGAGACAAGTTTAGCAAGGGTGGGAGTTTAGGGATATCTGCTTTTGTTCAAGGCCAGAATGGAGTTGGAGTGTTGTCATCCCCACCTACTTCTGTCCCTGTAGTGGAATTATCCTACTGGCTAGAAAGTATCAGAATCCTGGGCAGGAATACTGAATTGTCCCTTTACCCTCTCTTGTAGAGTCAGTGACTTACTGTGTGCTGAAATCAGAAGGTAGGAGGAGGATACAATTGCTGGCAGGAATTGGAATGGATCTAGAAATAAAGTCCTTCCACCTCACCCACTAGTACTGTCAGCTCCTACTAGCCTGGACCAGACTGGTACCTGAAGCTGGTGGGAAAGTGTTTTCAATGTGCTGTCGTTGCTGCTTTCCTGTTTCCTGAGCTTGTTTGTTTCAGTGTGATTGCATTTCTTTTATTGGGTTTGCTTACACAGGCAGCTGTTTCAAATCAGATGATCCTAAAAAATGTTGAACTATAGAGCTGCAAACTTTTCTGGTGACTTTCCAGTGATGCAATATGATCGTGATTGTAAGTGAATACTACCTTTACTTTCTTTACCCTGATCATCAATTGGACTGCTCAACTTAGCTGTCCTGGGAAGACTCACATTGTGTTCACTGTGGTAAAAAGCAACTCAAATACTGGTAGATTTCAAGTTAGGGCAAACATGAAGGATGAAGAACTCAGGTTTCCAGCCAGGCAATATTTGCTCTTTCCATCTTGTCTGATGACAGATGCAAAGGCATGCTTTCTGTTATGGTTTTGTGCTTAAAAATTGTGTAGAGTTTGTTAGACAGTGAACGCTGGGAAAATCGGGCTTATCTGAGATACAAAAGCTAGCTATGTTTTTTGATGATGGTTGTGCTTTGTGTAAGAGGAATAGAAAGGGAAGTCTTGAAAGAGTCAGTTGCATCTGGTGGATGACCTTAGTACCTTCTACTGTAAGAACAAAAGTGCTAAGGCTTTAGGAGAAGACCATACTTCAGAAGTCTATAATTTATAATGTGTATAAAATTTATCTTCTAGTCTGTGTTATTGAAACACTTTAGAAAGGTGTTCTTAGTGTTCACGATACCACTTCAGAGTTTCTTGCTTAAAAAAAAAAAGATTAAGTTGCTTCTTCTATTTACTTAATTTTCTGGATTATTTTTCAGCCTCTATAGTAACTATAAAGATATATTCTAACAGAAGACCAGCATGGGTTCTCAGTAGGAATATTGAGTAGGTTTTGACCATGATCTTATACACTTGGCTCTCCCATGGACAGTTTTCTAGGCTGTGCAGTCACGTGAAGCACACAGTAGCACAATTACAGTATTTAGAGATGTGCAGTCCCCAGATGAAAAAATACATGTATAAACTTGTGGAATTATTATTTTACACACTTTCCTTCTTATGAGAAACAGTTCTTTCCTGCATGGAATGGGGCATAAGCACTGTGAGAACAGCCTGTGTTGGGAGGAATGTACGAAGTTAGTATATAAACCCAGTCCTCACTTCAGTGAGTCAATAACCATAGCAGCAAAAAGGACTTAGGAGTCTTATGAGAATTCTGCATCCTTTTTGAACACCCAAGATGTAAAAAAGGAGGTAAAGGAGGAATTCACAGTCTATTCCAAAATGTGGGAAAAAGTGAATTGGGATCTCTGTGAGCAGAGCAGAGAATGTGACCTGTTTGGATCTCCACCTGGTGTTCCCTGGTGTGACTGACCCGAACGTGCTTCCTCCTCCTTTTTCTATGTATCAATAGCCCATAAGGATAACATTTGGAGGGTATGTCTTGGCATGAGGGGAAGACTTTTCTTTGGTTATTTTTGCTGAAATTCAAAAAGTAACTAGAAACTTGAGAAGCTGAGAGATTTGCTTTAGGAAGAAATATTATCCTAAAATTATCTAGGTCAATTATTACTCATCTAGAAACTTTTTCTACGACTGCTTTTGTCAGTGGAAGCAAACACTAACTTTTAACTAATGCAGCTAATCGATGGAAAAGTGCTGTTAACCTTTATGGTCCTTACTACTTATGCTCCAAAGAGCAAAAAAAAATAACTGGTAGTACTTCAAAGGTTTTATCATATCATTGGTCTTTTGTCTGATTCACAGTCTCATTTTTTGACTGATCATGGAAGATATTGGCTGATTGCTAAGCAGAACTAGTTGCAATTTTTTTGTTGAAACAGCTCCTTAAAAAGACTTTTAAATCAAAAGTTGTATAATATTTCTACAGTTTTTGATTGCTCTAACTTTGAAACATAAGTTTCTATTAAAATAAAAAGTTTCTTTCTTCCCGTGAAATTAATACTTTGCACCTAAAAGGGCTGAGTACATTTTGCTGTCATTGTTACATAAAGAAGTGAATGTTGCTTCATGCAATATTGGACCTTGTCTTCCAAAAATGAGCACATGGTGTTTTAACTAGAACGGGCTACAAACTTGCAGGACACAAAACGTGGGGCCAAAACCGGAAATGGGGCTTCTGGGATTCAGCGAAACAATGTATCACTGCTTGTATGTGGAAGGTAGCTGTACAGAAGTTTTTAATGTATAACAACTACCTCAGCTGAGAAGCTTAAGCAGTTCTTCCCTCTTTGGACAGCCTCCGTGCCCCTTCAATGAACTGCCTTTTGTAGGTTAAACTGCCTGCTGCGCTTAATCTGTGCATAACTGAAGATTTGATAACATCTGCTGCATACGCAACCTCTGGCTTGTATTTACTGTCAACAGTGTTGTTACTTGTTGATCTGATTTCAGGCTCTCATAGTGAGAAAGCTCATAAAGGCAGCATGGAGCCCTGCAGTGACATTGCTGCTGCTCTCTTACCACATCGCTTTTAACAGGAAAGCTTCCTAAGCTGCATGAAATGGGATATGGTCTCTCTTCTCCAACTTGTTTTATATTCTCTGTTCTTTTTTCTCCTAAATACAGTGTCTATCTATACGTTAAAGCCTGTCATCCTAGCACAGGTACTACTTGCAGTAATTGTTTTTGGGACTTGATGAAGTGTGCAAACCAGCTACTTTTTAAATTAAATATGCAGTGGGAAAGGCTTCTTGAAGCCAACATTGCTAATTCTTTTCTTTTCCAAGTGGTTAATTTTATGAAAACGCTGACTTAAAAAAAAAAAAAAGCCACAAAAAGATGTTATAGAGGGCTGTACCTAGAGAATACTTTCTGACCTCCTCTAGCTTTTATCTAGAATATCTCTTACAGAGATCTCCATGAGTGGCTTTGTAAGAGAGTTAAATTCTTATGTATTTAAAAAAAATACAGTAGGCAAACTGAGGCACAGATAAATAAGGTAGTTTGTTCAAGAAGCCAGTCGAAGACTTGGTACATGCAAGTTTTTGACTATTAGACAACTATATTTTCCTACAGGCCATCCTGCTAATGGTTATTGTAGGAACAGAAACTGCCCAGATGCTGTTTAGATACTGTTTGGTATCTAATGCACATTAGTATGCTGAGCTTAGAGGTTCTCTGACTGATGCAGCCTTATCTACTACTAGTTTGCTCAGACTTCTCCATGAAGTCTTGGCCTGGAGATACAATTCAGTGTATGAAGTATTGGTAGGAACCATTCCTGTTCTTCAAATCCCACTCCAGCTAACCAGATCCACTGATTAGTTTCTATGTATAGAAGCAGTCTTTTAGGTTATTTGACTTCTGTTTGACAGTCTGAGCTACACAGTTTTGAGAGCTTTTGTTTTCAGCATGTCATAGCTATGGCAGGAATTAAGGTTTCATGGAATACTGATTTTTTCCTAACAGTGGTCGTTACCCAAGCATCCACAAAAGTTCAGGAGCACCTAATTGTATGCTAGTGCTTGTCACCTGTACTATATGTTTGAAAATCATTATCAGGACAATGATAAAGTGAATTCTTGTTCCCTGAAGAAAGTACTGAGAATAATTTGTTTGTTTACCCTGTTGCATTCCTGTATTCTTTTAAAAGTTGGTTTGAGTCAGCCTGATATGGCAGTGTGGTACAATTTTCAGTGGCACAAAAATATGTGCTTTAATAGAAGATATGGAATTAATTATTTAATCTGTGTAGAAACAATTTACTTCAGATTAGAGACAGTTAACTTTTTTTAAAAGAAAAATTCAAAGTCATTAACTAGTCTAAAGATTTTTTTAAAAACTTAGTTATTTCTTTTATGTTTGAAAACTCAATGATTAAGTATCCTGTCTTAAGCTCACTTAACACAAAGCACTTAATTTTAAAAGCTGCTGAAATTTAATATTTAGTTCCATCACTTGTAACTTTGTCCTGGATCTGAAGAAATCAGTGAAACAGAAAAGTTCAGAAAATATTTGTCATGTAGCATCTGTGTTCTGGGTTTGGTGTGTGGTTGTGTGGGGTTTTTTTATTGTTGTTTGGGTGTGGGTGGTTTTTTTTGTTTGTTTGGGTTATTTTTTAATTAGAAGAAAGATCCACCAGACTGTAATCTTGAGGCCTAAAATGACATTTTAAGCAATGGTCAGAGGCTTATGTTATGTTGTGTGGTAAGCACAGCAATTCCTCTATCTTTCCTGCTACAGTAGTGCATGGTACCCTGCACTCTCTCTTATAAATAACTGAGCGATTAGAGATCAAAGCAGGTTAAATATTTCATGTCCATTCTCTTCTGCAGCCTATGCATCCAATTTGGTCTGGAGTATTTATGTTGCTGTGTTAATAAGTAATGGTATTCTTGAAAGCAAAACCACCTATTGCTGATTTAGGTGATGCAGAACTTGTTCAATTCATATAAACGAAGCAGATGAGGTGTCTGGGTTGTGGTGGTTCAGTTGATTGGTTTGTTTGTTTTTTAATTGCTATGTGATGTGGAGAAGAACCTTCTGCAGCAATATGCGAGAACTGAACAAAGAGGTGTTATTTGGAGAAGCATGGTGGTCAAAAGCTGGCATAGCAGGCTTTCTTTCTTTCTAACTTTTTTGTTTTCCTTTTTTTTTTTTCTCTTATCCAAATAACAATATAATAACAAAAAATCAAACCACAATCTATGTGCCAGGCACAATTCTCAGACTGAAATGACAGCAATGGAACCTATGGTTGGGTACCTGAACCTGCTCATGGAGCAGCTGTAGGCTCTGCTGAGCAAAGTTCACCGCTGGGACCCCCTGCCGCCTTCTGGGGAGGGTGATCTTTCTTCCCCAGACAAGCAAGCCATGAGTGACTCTGGAAGCAGGGGAGACCTTACCTGTGCAAGTCAAAATGTTGCTGAGGGTATGTTGGTGGTGTCTCACCTGCTGCTTCTCTCAAGACATCCTGGGAAGTGGTTGTAGCCGCTGACCCCTGCAGGTATCGGTCAACAGAGGGGATTGTACAGAACAGCCGTGTTGGTGTTGCAGCCTGTGAACGACAGTCTTGTTGAAACTTCTTGGGCATGTTTGCTGACTTTAAGGGGTTAATGCTCGTTTCATATTTTGAGAACAGCTGTGCTTGTTGTTATCAGCTGCTTTTACTGTAATTAGTATTTGATACTTTGTTCAAATGTTAACACTGGTTGCCTTGCATCTGTTGTAAGGGATCACATTGCTGTCAGCAGCTGCTGGTCTTTCAGATCAGTTACTGACAGTGTTTAGGGATGTAACTAATTTAACAAAACGAAAACAAATCCTCTGAATGCTTATTAGAATAATAAACATAGCTATTTTGTTGATTTTTGTTTATTCTCAGGAAGTATAATGTTAGCAGTATTAACGGGTATAAATCTAGCAATGCAAGCAGGCTACAACATTTTTAAGGAATGATATCTAAGATTTTGAGCACCTTGTTTTGACTTTCAGAAAGCTGTCTCATGGTGTATTCGAAGTGGTTATATGGCAGTTCGTTCTATATAAGAAAGAATGTTGCTTTAAAATGGGGACACAGCCACCACCACCACCTCCCCAAACCATTTCTGTAAGGAAGGCTTTTCCAGCATTTGAATAGAATAGGACTTCAGTCAGTGCTTTTTTCCATCTTTAATATTTGGGTTATCTGAGAAGTTTGAATGAAATGCAAATAAATCCCGTGTGATTCTACAGATTTTTGGGTCTGTGATGTCAGTGAATCAGCATTTTGAAAGAAGATGGTAGTCCATGTTCCTACAAATCTATGTTTTAAAACATAAAACTATTGAAGGGAGCACAAGGGGAGAATGGGAGAACAATAGGCATTTCTGTAAGTCTAATAATTATTTTGCCTTTTTTAAAGTATCATGGAAAGAAAATTTGGGGACTGTTCTGATCTTTGGGGTACTTTGTAATAGTAGATAGGCTCTTCATTTTACTACTTTAAAACAACAAAAAAGGTAACTGTTACTAATGACTTTAATTTCAGCAATTGCTTCAGTCCACTCTAACCTTTGGACTCCCTTAGATTCTCTTGATCTCTATATGCTAGTCTTTATCCACAATATCTCAATGGCAAGTACATAGCTAAGTTTTGCAGCTCTGATGTAATTAGTGTGCTTCTCAAAGGAATAAGTCATTAAATTTGTTTTTAATCAAGAAGAGGATGTGCCTTATAAAACATCACCCCAGCTGTGTACTGTGTGGGTGACCCCACAGCTGCATTTTCTGTTCTACAGTTGGTGGATGCCACAGGAGAAAATGGACTGGAGTTTGCCATAGCTTGACCCCACCGACAGGACTGTCCTCTTGCTTTTATAGGAAATTCTTGTCTTAAAAAGCTGGTAGTGAAGAGAGAGGGTTCACAGTGTGCTCTCCCGGGCAGAGGCTTTGACAATAACTGATTTGAGTAAACTTTTGGGAGGACCAGGTCCTGTAAGAGCAAAGCTGATGAATTTCTGTACTGCTTTGGGAGCAGCTGGGATTGCGGGAGAGGGTCTCTGTCCTCCTACAGCCTTTGCAGTAAAAATGTTCTCTCTAAACTTTCAAAGTGTGGTAACATCTCTGAGTAGAGATGGATATTTAGTCATGCTGTGTTGACAGGTTAAATGAACTGAGCAAGTGAATCTGGCAGGGAGCTGAGAAACAAAGGAGATGAAATATTTGAAAATCTATTTTTAAATTAACTTAGTTCTAACAAATCTATTAAAAGGCCATTACACTTCAGCTGGGAATTGTAATGTATGTGCCAGCTCATTAATAACCTATGGCACTGAGCTAGCAACTGAGGCCCATGGGAGTATAATACCCAGGAGTATAAGATACAACCATTGCTTCCTGGTAACTTCAGATATGGCTTCTCTTGGCCATGTGCCCCTGTAGCAGGACAAACTGTGAGTTGGCCATTACCAACCAAGTGGATTGGGCTGTGCTACTGCTATCACAAAGACAAGAGAAAAAAACATACCTGTATGAAGGATTATTTTTTTTTCCCCAAACCTTGTTTAATGGTTTGTTGTTGGATGAGCAGCACACTTCTCCAGTTTGACTGGCTACAGTGGTATCCTAGCAGTACCTATGATGGGATAGCCTTGTTTCCCAGCACCTTTTGTTTATCAAAATATAAATCAGAAGTGCATTTGGTAGGGGAAGTCATTAAGTTATTTCCGTAAAGTCTTTTTACTTAGCACCCTGGTTTTATGAGGTTGCTGGGATATGCAATGACTCTTTATTGAACTGCTGCCATCAGAATAAAAAGAATAAAAAAGACCATGTATTATCATGGCCTTTTCACTGATGTTCTTGCCATTGAGATGCTGTGGATAAAGACTAGAACATAGAGGTCAAGGGAATCTAAGGGAGTCCAAAGGTTAGAGCACTGGTTTGGGAGACCTAAATTTAGTACCCTGACCTCAGTCATCATTCTGACCCCAAGACAGTTGCTTAGTCCTGTAAGTCCTTAGTTCTTTATTTGTGAAAGACAGCTAGTAATGCCTGGGATTGAGATTGAACACTAGGGTTTGTGATATGCTCAGATACTGTCATAATGGGAAACATATTATTGTCATAAGTCTATGAGACTGTATGTTGTATGAGTAAATGTGTTATGGCATGGCAGTTAAATAACACATGAAGAAATATAACAACATACCAGTAACTGCTCATTTTAGCATAATTTGCTGCAAAGTGTTGTGGTTATAAATACAATCTTGCCATTTTTTTCACCATCTTCAACTGTTTATAATTCTTTGTAAAGTTCACTGTAGAGATTAAAGCTTTCTATGCTTATGCCTTATTCAGGGGAAATTTATATAAATATTGAAAGGTTTTGGAAAAAATCTGACTAAATACTGGGGAGCTGCATAAGAATAAAGTTTTCCTTTTCTTGTTGCCAATATTCTTGTGAACTTTTTTGAATATCTGATGATGACAATAAATTATTCCTTATTTTAGAGAATTTTCTTTAACTTTTCTGATTAAGCATTAGCAAGATTTGATAAGTATGACCTGTGAAAAACGTTCATAAAGTTAGTCCTTCTCTGCCTCCTACTTCTCTTTCCCCATGTGCCAACATAATGATTCTATTTATTCACTTTTGGGAAGACAACATCTACACATGCTTAAATGTAGCAAGTACTGAGAACATGGGTAAAAAAAAGGGACCTGCCCATACAAAATTTATTGAAGTTTCATTCTTAGACATGTTAAATGTTTGAAAATACCATTGGAGGTATGATGAGTTGGTTATAGCTGGCTCTGCACCGAGTCTTTAGAGAGTACTCCAGATGAGTTTGAGACGATAGTATAAATGTAGGTAACTGGAAATCGAACAAAAATTATGGGGGGCTACAAACCTGCTTCTAAGTTATAGAAAAATGATGTGAAACTTAAGAAATAAAATAACATAAAGATGTTTTTCCTCATTGTTTTGAGTGATCTGTGAAAATCCAAGACTTAAGAGGGTGGTTTTAACTACATGAATTGGGTGTGTTGTTTAAGTAACCATGTTCACATGCTTTAAAAACAAACTCCTGAAGTAATTTCCTTAAATATAGTGAAAGTGGACAACAGCAAGGCTGTTTTCTGCCCTGAAGTGTTCTACATCTCACACCCTAGAGCGTTACATGTTCAAGAAGCTGTGTTTGTGCTCACACTCTTAATCCCCATTCCTTTCACTGATTCTCTGCATCCAGCATATGCAACTGGCAGCCAACAACCAGCACCTTGCCTATGTAACTGGTGAAAACCCTGATGCCACACTGCCAAATTCAAGTATATTTCGCTTGATGATGTGCCCTTGCAGTTTCTTACTGTTGTTCTTTGGTTGTTGTTTGTTTTGGTTTTTTTTGTGTGGGGTTATTTAAGTCTTACCATTGGACTCTCTAGTGCTTCTCCCCTGACTTTCAGGACAGCGGTCTTACTTTGAATCTTGACCCTTATCTCCGTCAGTGGTACTGTCAGCACCGACTGCACTTGCTTTTGGGATGAAGCCTTCCTTGTCTCGTGGCAGCTGCTGTCCCATGTAGCCCAGACTGCTCTAGTGGCACTCAGCAAGGGCTCCAGTAGGAATGGAATAGGGAGCAGAGAGATGTTCAGTTTGCTTCCCATCGCAGTCTGCTGCCTAGGGTTCTTCCACCTAGAGCTGCTCTGGGTACACAGGAATGTGTTAGGATAGGAGATGGCAAGCCCTGGTTGAACCTTCCACTTTACCACTGTTTTCTTGTGCTCTGTGAGGACTGGTTTCTTTCTCATATGGAGGGTGGCATCTTCCTTGAAGTAAAACAACTTAAGTACATATGAAAAGGTGGAATCAGGGGTGTATTTCCCATTGCCCAGAGCATGTAGGCCTTTTGTGTCTAGTGCTTGAAGTAAAGCTTTGAAAAATCAGTGTTTTGCCTTTCTGTGTGGGAAAATTTGCGTGTGCCTTGTTGATTAGCCCACTGGGTCAGACAGCCCTCTGGAGCAAAGAGGCGGACTGAAGGGTGGTGGGAGGGAGGGCTTTGGCTCCATCAATCCCTTTCTGTCTGCAGCTCTCAGGAATGCTGAGAAATCATATGCAGCATTGTTCCCCCTGGCATATTCTCATGTGCTTTGTCCAGCCTGGCTGTAAGCAATTCAAGTGACAGGCATCCAGCTCTCCCTTGGGAGGAAAAAAATAGTTCAGCCATCACTGTAGGGAAGACAATGAGATTCCAAGGAAATGAGGGGAATCTGCTTGAAAACAGCAGCAATGTGAAAGGACTCTTAAATGTTACAGTCAGGGGTTTACTAGTCTGAGCCAGAGACAGACTTGGTCAGTTTTATACTTACTGACGGTGGCACTGATTTAGAGCCTTACTATGTGTTTCTATTTTATGTTGTAATTTGTTTCCATTTTGATTCTGGATATGCAGTCTTGGCGTATGCATGGTAGAGAGACTTTAGTACAGGAGAAACACACAAGGGATAGTGGCACTTGAATTCTTCTCTTGAAGCAAGGGGACTAGGCTATTACAGAAGCTTCTTAGGCGGCTGGCTGTTCAGGGGGCTTGAAAGGGTCCCTGAGCACACTGCTGATGAGATCCGTCGTGAATTACTGCTTTTAAGCATCCTGGTTCCGTGCTTATTAACACTAGATGTGTGTTACTGGATCACCTGGCAGCACATATGTGATCCTAACTCATAGGGCCGATTCATCAGTGTTTATATTGGATTAGGTAGAGCACATAGTAGGGTTTTATGCTGACGCTTTATGCCTTCTGTTTCCTGTAGGAGCAGACTGTGCCTGATTCAACATAAAATCTTCAAGAGAAGTTTACCCTCTGCACTGCACAGATGGGGTGTTTTCTGATATAATGGAAAATACCTTGAGTTGTTTGATGTCACCCGCTCCAGCCTCCCACAACACTATATCCTCTTGACTACACAGTACTGAGCCACCCGTGTGAATTCCTGGTCATCTTAATTAATCAGATCATGCCTCTCACAGCATCCCAATAATTTATCCATACTGAGTTGCTCAGCCTGTCAAAGACCCAAGCCAGTGTTACTGACAGACTTGGCTAGTCCAGGGAAGGCTTAAGAATTGTTCTCTTTTGTTTCCTGAAGCTGTAGGTGAGCAGTTGGTAGTGTAGAATTGAGCAATGAACATTTGAATTGAGGAATACAAGTAAACCTTTGGAATCCTGTGGCTCCTGCTGAACAAAAGTGAAGTGTACTGTAATGACTTTTAAGCTGATTTATGCAGCCCTCATCTCTTGCTCTTAAGACTTCTTTCTGAATAATCTAAACCAGGAAGAATATTGTACTTGAAGAAGTCTCTGCAGCAGTAGCCATTCTCTAACAATGACTAAAACAAAGCATGATCAAGGCCTGTTTTCACTGACAGTTCAGTTTCCCTGGACAGAACCCTTGCTGAGCCATTAATTGTCAAATTATCTAAGTCTGTTGTTTTCTTTTTCTGAGAATGCAGCAGTTGCTAGACTGGATATGACCCAAGGTCTGGTATTCTGTCTCTGACAATGGCTACCACCAGATGTCTCTGAATTGACTAGGCTCTGCAGCAGCAGGTGGGAGCTCATCTACCCCTACACTAGGTTTTATCATGTCTTTAACAGCTAGAGATAATAACTTAAGCTCTGGAAAATATGTTTAAATACTTTTGCCAAATGTCTGTTGTTACAATGAAGCGGTCATTCTGGGTTGTCTTGATAGCACTAGGAATGTACTATACCACTGAATCATACATTTGGTGAAGTTTTCTTCAGGTTTGTTTTTTTTTTTTAATTTTTGTTCTAGTTTGCTGCCTCAAAAGATCCGTTGCCCTTATGTGTGGCATAAAGGCAACACTGCTCCTGTTCTTTGAACTGTCAGTTCTTCCATTGGCCCTTCCTAGCTCCTCAGGGAAGCTGACTTTTTTTTCTTTTGAAAGAATAGTTTTTTAGTTGTTTTGTGGGTTTTTTTTTTTTGTGGTGGGTTTTTTTGTTGTTTTGTTGTTGTTGTTTGTTTGTTTGTTTTTGTTTTGTTTGTTTGGTTTTTTACAGAAGCCAGCTCTGTTGTAGTTGTGGTAAAAGTACTGCTTGCTCTCTAATACTCTTGGGGGCTCTGATGAACAGTGTTAACCTGTTGTTGCCTAGATGCAGCCTGGCCACTGCCTTGCTCAATTTCTGTAAATGTATTGTTTGCATTTTACAGAAAGGAAAACTGAAGCAAAGACCAAGAATGTATTTTGGTCAGCTGGGATTTAAGCCAGGGAGTGTTGTATCTCAGGTCAACTAATGGGTGCTGCTTCAAAAAAAAGTCTGGTTTTGAGACCTTCATCTGTTAGTTCAGCTAAATGCAAAGTATTGGATGATTTGAGAATGAACAGGCCTAAGAATGGAGTAGCGTCACTAACTCTGAGCACCACCCAAACGTAATTTCCTAGTGTAGTTCAGATTCAGGTCCCAACAGGACTTATTTTGTTACAAATTATAACTGGGGTGATGACCCTACAACTGCTAGTGAATATCCTGGCACAGGCAGCTAGAACAGTAACTTGGATTTCCAGAGCTGCATTGCTTGCAAGATCCTCTTGTAGCAGCTGTAAATCTGCAGGTTTTGAGTGTTCCGTTGATTCAGAGCAACATGAAGGTAGAAATTAAATGATGCTGCGTATTACTGTAGTATTCAGGAATAATTCAGCTGGACTACAGGTCTAATATTTTCCAATTTGGCAGGTGAGGTTGCTGAGACACTGAGCAGTTAGGGGACTGACCTTCCAGAAATGCAATTCAGAGCACCCACTGAAGATAGTGGGGAAAAAAAGGATATGGCAGCTCTGAAAAGCAAGATGTAAGTGACGCACTCAAAGTTGTGTGATGTGCCCTTGGCAGACTGTGGGAGAAAATTTGGGATTCCTGTCTCCCGGCATAGATCAACATTAGTAGTCTGTTCAGAATAATATGTGCTTAAATGCAATGCTGATAGAAGTCTTAACATTATGCTTTGCTGGGTGACAGTGCAGGTTTGTTTCTGTCTGTTCACTGGTGGAAGGAAAGCAGAGACCCCAGAGGAGACAGGAATCAATGAAGACTTATGTAGACTAATCTAAAAAAGTCTCCTTACTGTCTTCGAGAATCGAATGGTGCACAGACTGTTCATTCACAGGGTGAATGTGTGGGTAAGTTTTGATTAAATTAAATGTACTGAGACAATTCTCCTTAAATAGGAGCAATGCTCCAGGGGTCTTGGTGTCCTTTTGTCTTGAAACACTGGGAAAGTTTTGCACTGAAGTGAAAACCTCCTGAAATAATTTGCCTTTGTCTGGATTTTAATTTCCTTCATACTGTGCATAAAAATCCATTGTGGATTAAGGTGTAACATGGCTCTGAGAAGTGGGTAGGTGGCTGTCTTTGAAGCTAGTGCCACTAAGTGAAGTCAATAAGGCATTTAATGATAGCTGGAGAACAGATCCAGAGGCCTGTAGCACAGTGGTTTTCGCTCCACCTCTTTCCTTTTAGCTTCTTTCAATGTAATTGTATCAGTCCCGGTTTGGAACTGAGCAGAAACAATGTGCAGGGCATGAAATGATCTGTTCATGTGGCTTCTTGACAAAACCTCTGCTGCTGTTAGTTGTTTAGGTAAGCCATAGAACATTGGGATGCCATATTCATCACCCCAGGAGGTAGAGTTTACTGTCCAAACCCATGTCATTTAGTGGCACAATGGATGAGATCTATCCTCCATCAGTCTTAGGGGAAAGCCATCATTACGGCAGCAGTTGCCAGTTATTACTGCTTGGTTCCCAGTGAGACAGTGTGGTTTGATGACGGGTTGGGGGGGCATGCCAATCTCAGCAGCCAGTGTGTGTCCTGCAGAGGAAGGTTTGATATTTTACTGGTGATTTCCTGAAAGATACACCCTTTTGGTTCTGGTATGGCTAGTGTTCAATACTGATCCTATAGTAAATACTCTTCATGTGAATAAATGTCATGGGTATCATCAAAGCCAGAGATATGAGGCCTGGTAATCTAGATTAAAAATAATCACAGAAAGGAGAATCTCCCTTAATGTGTGATTTGATGTTGGGGACAAGGGGAGGGATGATTTTATTGTATAGGTTTCTCCTGAGTGGGAGTCAGTCAGTTCTGACATCCTCATCTGGTGTCAGGATGTTGTGTCCAGTCAGATCTCTAAGACTAATAGTCCCAGTAGTTTTCTGTTCTGGCAGACCTGTTGTTCTGTAACAAAACCGAATTGCTAGTTGCAATCAATAGGAGCTAGATAATAGCTTTCGGCTGAAGCATCCATCAAGGTCTGCTCCTCGGGGAGTTTCATAATTACTACCACATGAGTGGACCTGATGTTTTTTGAGGTCTGTGCAGAGCTAGTCCTGATTGCTGTACAGAATTCGGCAGACATGAGAACTTTCAGAGATAGCTAAATGATGCATTAAAATATGTTTTTGCCTTGTGTGCATTTCAGTACTTTCTGAATCACTAGAAGAAGGTGAGCCTCAGAAAATGCAAAAGAGAATATCTTCGGAAAACACAGGGGATGTAACTTCTGTTTGTGGATCTAGTAAAGGTTGTTTGTACAGGTTTGAACTGGAATGGAATTTGAATCTATGCAAATGAACTGGAAAGCCTGATACACACAGTATTTGAGGTCCAGCTTAGAATACATTACAGTGAGGGGATGCAATTTCATATCGTAACTTTGCCCATTGCAACTCTCAAATATAACTGTATTTATGAAATTCCCCTGAGATACTTGTAGCTATTTAGTCTAAACTGAGCATTAGACATTAACACCACACCATCAGCAGTGTCAGGTTTGTCTTTGCAAGCCAAATACTTTGGTTTATTTTGTGCAGCATGTAAAAAATGGCTTGGAATGAGTTCATACTCTAAATAAGCCATGCAAATGGCTTTTCCTCTCACTACTACTGGCATTTCTCTATCTACTGCAATATATGGGTGGCAACTTCAAAGCAGCCATTCTGTTTCTATGGGTGGATATGCCTGCTTAATATCAGAGAGCATCTTTATTTTCATCCTTTGGTTTGTCCAAAACAAAGGAAAAAGCTTGCTCATGTAACCTCTGCAAGCACAAACAGAGGATGTGTAAAAGAATAAATGAAGTCTATGTTGCTCTCCTCATGTGAAGGTGGGTCTTCTCTGCAAGACGGTGTAGCGAGGAAGATAATGTGTTTGGGAAGGTGGAATCCAAATCTTGTCCCACTGGTCCTTGCTCATGGCAGAAGGTCAGATCTGATTATCTTCAGAGCAAAAAAAATCTTCCTTGCCTTTCATGGATTTGGAAGAGTGGTTAAAAAAAGTGTTGGAAACCGGCAGCTGCTCGAGGGACCTGTGTCTTCTGCTGCTTGGTCACTTCTATTCTCTCCTTTGCATTCTTTCGCAAGCGCACATTTGAACGCAACTTTCTACTTCTTTATTCTGTATACATAATTCAAGCTCTTTTGTCAAAATGTTTAGCATCTCAGTTTTCTTATCTTTACATTATGAGCTCTCTTAAAAATAAGAGGAAAGTTAGATGAACGAATATAACCCCTCCTCAGTGCTATTCTGTTTTAATCATCATAAATTCATTATCTTTTCGGGTGAACTTTTTGTTCTGCTCTTAGTATTAGACAGAGCTAATAGGTACGATAACTTATGGATGTACCTCTATCTGGTGGAAATGGAAAGCAAAATGTGTTAACTGAAGAATATGCAATGGTTTCTTTGAGGCAAAGACCTTAACTTTGGTTTTATAGTAATTGATCAGTTTTATGAAGGCACAGAGGCATTACCCCAACACAGATGAAAGTAAGCATATCCAACTTTCCAGACTCATCTAAATACGCAGGAGGCATTCCTAAAAAGCAGACACTGCTTTTGAATGGGCTTGCTATCCTCAGTGCTAATCTGTATGAGTCTCCTTTGTTTGAAAGCCACTATCAAGTAGGTAGCCGGTTTGAGTTCCTTTGACAAGGGATAGCCTGGTGGGTTGGTTGTTTGGTGTTTGGGTTTTTTTATTGTTTGTTTGGTTTTTTTTGGGGGGGGGATGTTGTCATTGTTTTTGGTTTTTTGTTTTGGGCATTGGGTTTTTGTGTTATTGTTGGGGTTTTTTGTTCCTTTGGGTTTTGTTGTTTGTTTGTGGGGTTTTGTTGTTGTTTTTTGTTTGTTTGATCCTTTTAATGCTTTGTCTCTAGGGAAGCCAAGGTCAATAAGCATGATGCTCCTCTAGAGTTGCTGCTTATTGAAATAAGGCACTCTTTAAGGACAGTATGTAAATTCTGTCATGAAAGTGCTCCCCTATCTGAAGGGGCAGCACAAGTTGTTTTACACACAAGGTGTCCTCAGTCCTTGATAACACTGACAGTGTTGTAAAGGACTTTCATAGCAAACCAAACTGGTGCTGATAGGTGGTACTTGGTGTGGTATGTCAGCCTGCTCACAGTGTTTTAATTTAGATAGATTTTCTGCTCTTTCATTAGGGAAGAGGTGTATTCCCTTCAACTGTCAACTGCTAATCCAATTTGACTTCACAGTTGGATTTGTGGAGGGGGTTGAAAAATATCCAGCAAATTCTCAGTTCCTAAAAAAATCTGGCCACCTAAAATGCATGTACTGCTCTCACTTTATACTTTCTCTAACTTCTTAATCAGTCATTGCATCTGGGTAATTTAAAGTGCCATGTGAGTGATGTCATTTTATTGATGGACTGACCAACTGAATTGTGTATATGTAAATAGTTGTTGTCATGATTAATTGGACAGAACTGCTAGTGCTTCATGATCAGAGGGATGAGACTACTGATTTCTGTCAGTGTCATTTGTTTGTTTTTTCCTTTAGCATCCCTGGTAAGGAAATGAAATTTTAGTGTTGAAACCCCAGCTCTTAGCTTGTTACTGCCTTGAAAAAGTTAAAACAATTGGATCCTATCATAGTGTTATGATTAAGATGTGTTGAATAGAATTTATTTAAAGTCTTAGTTGTTGAACTACAAGTTGAAGCTCTGTAGCCATTCTAGGAGGCAAACTTTCTTAGCAATACATGTCAATGAGTATGCATCCTCCTCCTGCTGTGTAGTTGTTTGTGGGATTGAAAGTAGATAGGACCAGCAGAGCACGCACCATTTGACAACGGTGACTTCCCAGGTTTGCTCCAAATCCAGTCATCAAAAGGACTCTCTGAGAAAGTTAATGTAGCATTACTTAAGGGCGCTAGTCATTGCCCAAGCCCCATTATGCTTAACAGATGCCAAGGAAATATGTAGTTTATAAAGTAAGAAATGACTGTGTATATATAAAAAAAATTAAAAGTGCTGGAGAAAAATGGACTAATACTTCTGCAGGCCCTAGAATACTTTATAAACTCTGCTTAGAAGTAAAGGATTTTAACTCAAGCTAAAAAGAAGTCTTGAAGAAAAGACACATGGGAAAGGATAAATATGTTGCATATAGCAGTGAATTCTTCCCTTCATTATCCAAAACTGACTACAAGCTCTAGATCAAACTGGTTAAGATAATCAGAGAATATAAAAATTGTGCTAAAGGCTAGATCTAGTAAGTCCAGAGTGACAACTTAGGAAGTCTTTATTGACAACGAAAGAAGGGCTCTGCCCTGGTTCTCTCCTGCACAGGTCTAAAATCTTTCCAGGCTTCAACTGTTATTTCTAACAGATTGGTCACCTCTTAGTTTATATATGTATTAGACAGAACACATGCAAATGTTCAGATGCTTCTCACACACTATGTTAGGAGTCAGCAGTTGCAGCAGTACAGCTCTTCCTAGCATTGTGCTGGGCTTGTTTTCTGCATCCTTAAGGACAGTTCTTACCTTTCTGTAGGACCTAGATCTTCCTAGATATCTCACATGACTGCCTGGGCTTGCAGTTTCTCACCTTGAAGTAGAGTAGCATCAAAGTGTTTGATTTGAGTATGATTCTCATGCTGTTTAGTTGTACTGAATCTTTCCTACACACTGTGTGAGAACATGAGGTCTACTACTGTAATGGCATTCTAGTATTACGAGGATACCTCTAGATTAAGAATGTGACTGTTTAGTGCTGAAATATTAAATAAGGGAAGGAAAACATGAAGTAGTTATGCCTGTGGTATTCTATTCTTGTCTGCTTTATTTAATTATTTCAGTGAACCTTCATGATTAAATCAAAATTCTGTACCTAGCTAATGGTTCTCATTGGGTTATTTACATTGGATTGCTTCCTTTCACCTTGATACTAATCTGAAAAACGTTTTAAGGAAATTGAATGTTATAGCCTTTTAGAAGAAATAGTTCACAGGTAGCATGAAGCCTGTGGACAGTAGAAAAAAATGAAATTAGAAATA
Source organism: Pampusana beccarii (assembly GCA_013399365.1). NCBI lineage: Eukaryota > Metazoa > Chordata > Aves > Columbiformes > Columbidae > Pampusana > Pampusana beccarii. The sequence goes on along the minus strand of VWYH01007991.1, from coordinate 643,692 downwards.
ACATGTTGTTAGTTTGTTCTTGAGCATAAAAATGTGATGTACACTAAGACTAGACTGTATCTGGGGGATAAATTTTATTGTCGTCTTTACTCAGCTGCTGCTCCTTTTTTCTATATAGGTAAATCTCACTCCTGCTAAAGAGATAAAAGCTTAAAGAGGTGAGTTTTACATGATAGTGAGTGCTGTTTACAATACAGTCATGATAGGGCAAACATGAGTAACAAAGGAAGTTGGTTTAAAACCATAGCTATAAAGAAAGGAGGTGATGTGGTAGGATATCAGATTTCTGGTGTCAGCACTTCAGCTGATGCAAGTGTTACTATTGCAAATGAAAAGAAGAGGTAGCAGAGAGCCTCTGATCTGTTTCATAGCATTTTTTTTTCCCTTCCTTCTGTGCTGACTCAGCAATTCGTGCTGGCTCATGCAGGAAGTTGTTTATTTAATGTATTGAAAGTTTTGTTATTTTTAAAGGAAAAAGTGAGTCTCTTTTGCCACAAGAGGGAGAGCATGGGAAACACCAGAGAGAGGAAACTGCATCGTGACAGTTCTGCTCATGTCTTCATCTGAGTTCCCACAAAGGGACAGGGAGATTTTTGGAGCTGAACTGCTCCTATCATTATGCCCATACTTACTAGAAAGCACAGATGCTAGAAAGCATCGAAGTCTCGCTAAGCTTGGCCTAACAGTGTTGTCTAGTGTTTTTTGCATCAATTGTGATTATATCTCAACTTTAAATGTACTTCAGTAATATTTTTACGTATCAAGCTTGCAGACAAATTTATTCAACAAGGCAGTCATAGTGCTGGAGACGAGGCTTGGAGCTTAGGGAAGAAATAACATCAATTGTTAGAATCCATCATTGCTTGTGTCTGGTTTGCACTCTTTTACTAAACCCATTTAACTAAATGGATATTGATTTTTAGTTAATTCACTTTCCAACCCAGTCATGCTGATATATTTTTAATGTACTCCAACTTTAGTTATGCTGAAGGGCAACATCTACTTAACTGCATTGGTTTTTATGTCAATTTAGTTGAATCTGTGTAAAAGTGAGTATTGACAAGCTCTACGTGTTTCATAATGGGATTTTGCATTGTAAGCTCATTCTCCTATCAGTTCAGGTTTTACCCTGTCTCCAGATTTTCACTTGGTCTTCAGAAAAACATTATCTGGGTTTATTTTTTATTTTATAAAATCCACAACAAGAGCGATTTGAATATTAACACTACAAGAATCAGCACTTCCAACTCAAGAAATAGCTAGCCTAAAGCTGCCTTTTGTTTTGCTCTATTCTTGCTGTAGACGTGCTGTTATAACTGACATCTCAATCAGTTATTTTGTCTCATAGCATTCTTTTTGTCTTTTTACTTTGATAATAAGTTTAACAGAGATACTTTCCAGTCCCTTAGTTTTGTCATTAACTTGCAGAGTCCATAAAAGGCATCTGCAAAAGTTAATTACACATGCTGCTCATCTCGTCAGAGGTGGGTGGAATATAAAGCAGCAAGTAGTAGTTCCTCTGGGAATGTGTATATTTGTGTGTGGCAGGTTCATGTTGTGGTTAGCAGATGGCACATGACACAGAACAGAGCAATAAGAGTTCCTACTCCCGGATCTATTGATATCTGTTGTGTGACTGGGAACACACTGGTCCCATTGCCTGTGATTCCCTGCCTGCCTGTTCTCTAGTCTGTCATGATGATAAACTCTGCAGGGCATGGACCATCTCTTGTTGTAATCTGAAAAAGCCATGCACATCCTCATTAGCTACCACTCCCTCCTTAGGCTATTTTTAGTTGTTCTTTGTTTCAACCAGTTGTTATTATATCTTGTAGACAGTGGAGACTGCCAGCTGCATGTTTAGACAGCACCTAGCACTTTGCAGCCTAGATTTAGTGAACATCTCTAGTTACTACCATGGCTCTATTTCCACCACAGCTCTATATTTTGTAGTATGACACAGTGAAGTTCTGATATGACCAAAGTTTTAGCTGTGGCACCTGTGTCACCTCTTTCAGTGCTATTGTTTTCAGCCATACCTCAGTGCATCTCAGGCATTGAGCTGATAAACTGGATGGAGAGGCAAAGTTTCAGGCACAATCTGAGAGGGCAAACTGCACAGTAGTAGTGGTATGTAAATGAGCAAGCTGAATTTGGCCGTTTCCTGAAAACTGAGGGAGAAATATCTACTTTCTTTAGCGAAAGTAAAATCTTCACAGTTTAGGCAGGCATATCGGTTCAGGACATTTCATCCTGTATTTACAGCTTTTAAAAACTGTCAGCACAGCCTGAGGTTTCGAAAAGAATTATCTGGGCATGCCAAGCAAACACCACACAGCCCAGAACATTCCCCTCCCACCCTGTTTGTTGCTGGTTCTTCAGATGTGGGCAGGAAATAGGTTGAGGACTGGAGGGATTATTATGGTAGTCCTGTCCCTGCTGTGCTCCATAGATTTTTCCCAGAAGCTCCATGGATTTTTTTCCCAGAGTGTGAACAAAGTCAATCTTTCAGGTGAACAAAATTCTAACAGCTCCTACACTTGCAATAAGGACACATCTGGAAAGTGCAGGAAACAGCTGGATTTGACTCTATATGTGCACCTCCCATCACAAGATGTCACCTGTCCCTGCTGTGTGACACTTACTTGTCATCTCTAATGCTGTGACGGGGGGGTTATAGTGTTTAAGGGCCTCTACGGGAGGTGATTTGTCCCATGCCAGGGGAATGCTTGAGCACCACTTACTGTGTTTGTGTTTTGGTTATACGTCAGCCATAGGGACACTACGAACCTCAGGTAGTTCTCATGCTAAACTGCTGGGCAGAATAGACCACTGTGACTCCTGCCTGCTGCCCTTGCCTTTCCAAGAGCTCATCACATGCTCAGCAACTCTAGGGCCACAAACTGAACACAGTGGAGTTAGTTTTGCGAGGTAAGTGGCATGTGAAAAAAGAAAATAGTGTCATGACCTCAAGATGGTTGGGATGCAGCCTACGCTTCATAAGCTGAAGTCTGTAATATTCATCTGTTTGAATTATGACCCTCTACTCCAAATAGACTTATTTTTTCTTTTTTTAATGTGGAAGCAGCTGCCTATTTTTATGTGAGCTTATGGGAAAATCCAGTATTTGCTGAATTAGAAATAATTCTGAAACTGTTCAGATAGCTGTGCCCATTCAAGGGCAGCCCAGCAGCTGAGGCAGTAGCAAGGGATTGTGCCAAAGACCATGAAGAATTCCAGCTGTGAGCAAGTGTGAGAGAGCAGCCTCTGGGTACCCAAGCACTGCCCCTTCCCAGCTATCATTTCTTTCACAGCTGTGGGAATGCTTAAAAATTACAGACGGCTAAGGAGGAGGGGAAAAAAGATCATAGTGACTTTCAAATCTTTGGCTGAAAGCCAGATACGTTGCTGTGTGCAGAGATTCAGCATTTCAGCTGCAGCCATGAGAGAGATATTCAGAAATGACTGGATTTATTTTTGAAGTGTACTGAATTCCAAGTTTCTTTCTTGGAATGTGGAGCCTTTGTTGGCATGCTGAGGCCCAGCCTGCCCTTTCTCACTCTCCCAGCCCTGACCCGGTCTGTCTCATTCATTCCTCTCAGCTGTTATTAATAGAGATCACTTAGTTTATTTTTCTTTTTTTTTTTTTCTTCTTTTCTTTCAGCTATTCCCCCTCCACTTTCAGTGCTTGAGGAACTTGAGACAGCAGAGATGGAAGTGAGGAAGCTGGGGTGTATAGAGGGGTCAGGTTACTGTTTCCAGGAGATGTTTACCTGCCGGGTTTTAATCCCATTGCTGCCACCACACCATTGGGGAGCTTTTAGGGACTTGCTTGTAACAGCTGTGGTTAGTGAATGAGATAATTTAAGGTGTATTCTGTATTGACTGGATGTGTTCAGCCAATGTAACTGCTGTTCTTTTCAGTGTAGGTATCCCTTTGGGTGTTGGAATTGGGAACAGGGGATATCCAACGCATGTGAAGTGCCATTACTAGGATTTCCCTCTGTGCATCTAGAGAACATCTAGGTTTAGCTTGTCATCAAAAAGAACATTATCATCAGATTTAGATTAAGGGAAAGAATTGTAAAGACTGAAATTACTCAGCAGACTGCTGCAAGTTCAGAGAATTGTGTTAAAAGAATATGGAAAAATTTTAACTTTATTTTAAAATAATGTTATTTTCCATATCTCTTTGAATGGGTGAGGATTTTGAGTGGCTTTTTTTCACCTAGAAGGGACAAATTTCAGATTAACGGAGAGGCTTTTTTGTTGATCTGGAATTGGTTATGGGATCGGAGAGGACTATTCTGATGAAAAATATGAAACTGTTGTCTTTTAGTATGTCCTAGACCTGTTATTGTGACCGTGCCTACCTGCAAATCTCTGAAAAGCCTTGTCTTCAGTACACAGATGAATGACATCTATGGATGTGGTTGCCTACATCATTTGGAGTGGCTGTTATCATTATCCTTAGACTGCTGCTGGTGAGGCTCTATAAATAGCATTGAAAGTCTAGCCCAAGGAGAATGGAAGGGCCTAAGACCCAAGGTGCGGATCTAGTGTGGACTATCTGTGACTTGTGTGTTCACGCTTCCTGCTCAGAGGCATCTTGAATTGCAGGGTCCTAAAGCAGATGCTGCAGCTTAGCAGAGGCAGCCTTGTTGCTTCTTGGCTGTCCACAGTTCCTGTGCTGCACTGCTCAAGTTGAGAGATGAACTTTGCTGATTTAGGACTGCCACACCTGTGGGAATGGAAAGTTTAGTTAGGTTTGCAAGCTACCCTGAAAAGTGTCTGAGCACTAAAGAAATATTAGGATAAAAGAAGGTATTATTAACTTCTCAATAAATATGAACATTCATCCACCTATATTTTAAATAGTTTCTAAGAAGATCCAGAGACTTCCTGCTATTTGTAATTTAATGAGGATTTTAGTTTTAGTGCTATCTGGGCAGAAACATTAACTTTCTCATTAGCTTCTGTGATGGTAATGGCCTGTGGGCCACTGTCCATCCAGACGGGGAGTATGTGTTTACCACTTAACTATAAACATGATAACTTGAGTCTCTTGGAAGGACCACTGCTTCCTGGTTCTATGGAATACTGTGTTCAACGCAGCTCTTAAAACTGAAATATATTACTATATACGATTGAAAATAGACATCTGTATTTTATTGAATGTAAAAGTATTTGACTGAGATTAGACATAATGGTAGCCAAATAAGTTGGGTGGTAGACATTATTATAAAAAATTTTGAGGGACAGAGAAGTTAAAAAACCCTCATTAACTATACCAGTAGTTAATTATTTTATTTACGCTGTGTTCCTTACTGTACAAGGATATTGGGAAACTGGAATCCATTCACAAGCAATGAGGTGTGTAGATGGAGTAAGGCTGCTAGAATACGAGCCCAGAGTAGATTTCATCTTAAACCAGCAGTGAGAAGGCGAGTCAGTCTTTTTAACTGTGACTCAAGAGACAATCTTGCTTTTACTATGAAAAACAGATTTGTTTGTTATACCACATTGATTTGTTAATATTGTAGGAACTGAGCCTTTGAGGTTCATTTTTGTCATAAACATGCAAGTGGTGCATATATGTTGTTATAAATGGTTTTAATAAAGTAGATTAGGAAGTGTGTGTGCCTCACTGCTAATAACACCAATCCAACTGGAGAGGCTACAGGGATGAGCAACTGTAGTGGCTTCTAGCAAGGGTTCCCTGCAGACAGGGAGCAAATGGGAGGTGAGGGAGGCATCTGAAAATGGGAAAAGGAAGCACAGAGTTGTGGGAGAAGATGGATTCCACACTGAATGTTGTTCTGTTCTGTTGTTTTCTCACACAAGCCCAAAATGCCACCCCAGTTGCTTATGGTGGGAGAGATCTTGCAGGAACTAAAGGTTCTGTTAGACTCCTGAATGGGCCATCCAGCCCTGCTTCCTTACAGCTTTTAGACCACTTTGTTTAATTTTTTTTCTTTTTTTTTTTTTCTTTCTTTCTTTTTCCTGCTCACTTTCTTGTCTTGAAGCCACAGAGTACTGTATGGAAAACACTTCAGACAGACAAGATACTCTGTTCAGAATAAGGGTCAACCAGAATTGTTCCTGTTGTATATTCTGCATAGTTTGAGGTTTGCATAATGTTCTCTGGCTTAATTCTGAGTAGTGTCGTAGATGTTAATGCTGAGGTTCAGTTTTGAGATTCAATTTCAGAAGGTGCTGTCTTAGAACAGATGGATTTACAAGAAATCTCAGAGAAATGTGAAATGGCATTAAGAAATGTGTGCTAGTACAGGACAGTAAGGTTTATCAGAACTGCCTGTCTGGTTAAATAGCAACTCAACACACTCTAAAGCAGTTGTTTATTTTAAAAAAAAAATCACCACCATACACCTATATGGTATATGTGCAGGAAGAATGGGTAGAATCGGTTCTGAGTCATGTATGTAGTTGTGATGGCCTTGCCCAACTGTTTATGTTAGCCTGCGTATAGGCTGTATACTAAGAGAACAGCCAGTAACAATTTTACGTAACCTTACTTTTTCATAGATAGATCTCCATCCCTAGTAACCTAGCAATTTAGTTGAAAACTAGAACTATGACAGAAACCTGCTTTTCACAGAAATTAGGCTTTTAACAGTTCTAGTAAAAACAGTTAATTCAAACGAGGGTGGCAGGGAGAGTCCTGGCCATGAGGCTGGGGAGGTGTTCAGCTGGGCAAGCAGCAAGTAACTGTATGACAACATGTAAGTTCACAGACCCATGTTACGTGTTGGAAGAGGATCAATGATGCGAGGTCTCTTATTTTGCAGCCCAAATCATGCTTTCTTGGCTGCTTTTATCGCATACAAATTCCTTCCTAATTAGCCATTCCCTGTCATCTCTCATTGTTGCCAGGATTCATTTTTCCATAATGTACACATTGTTTTCACATAATGCATTGATTTTAATCTCCTGTTGTTATTTCTGTCTTTGTAACCTACCTAGGATTCTTCGTTCTACTTCTGTTCCTGCAGTTTGCAACACTTCATATTCTCTCATACTTTTCTACTCACAGATCTTTATGAGGATATTATCTGAACACTAAATAAAACATTACAAGATGTGTTCTCTAGGGAGAGAGAAATGTTGGATGTCTCTAAATGGAGTAGATCTTAATGCAAACAAATGTAGATACAAGACCTGAAGCACAGCTGAGACTAGAGTCTCATACTGTGTGTATTTTTATGAGAGATTGAACACGCACTGAAGAGCTGACAGTCTGAGGCTGCTTCAAGAATCTAACATGATTTTAGAGCTGTTAGTACCAAATATGTAGCCATGTGGTACAAAGCACTGTTCTGATATAAATTCATTTTGATGTTTCAAATTTATTAAAAAAAAAAAAAAGACGACACTCCCCCCTTATGCCCCAGCTGTGCACCAGCAAGATTTATTACCAGTAAGATATGCTCTGCTTGTATCATTTCAGTTTTATATTGTATTCGGTATCTTTTCTCCTGTAGCTGGCATAAAGCTGATGTAAACTCTATTGTGTGCTTTCGCTAACTTGACAGAAATGTGATTGTGTCCATGCCTGATCTAGCTCAGTCATGCCTTACTAAGTGATTGGGTAGCTTAGAGCCAGCATTAATTGTTGTGGAATCTCTGCCGTATTAGGCAAGACAGAAGCAAGAAGTTGTCATCTTCACTATTTTACATATGGGGAGCTACAGAAAAGGGAACCAAACTGGGTTCTGGTTTGGACCAGAACTGGCCTCCTCTCTCTGAGCTTCCTACTCTGCTGCTGACAATTGCATAGCCCTTCTGAAGCTTACTACATTGCATGCCATCATAATGCCTTTTTGAGAAGCCCTTCTGAGTTTTGAGACCTTCTGGCAGTGTTTGTGTTCAGACAACTTGAGTTACTGCACTAAGGAAACAGGAGACATGGGATATGGTACTGTAATGCTGGTGATTTGTGGTGACAGGAGTCTAAGTGTGTTACCTGGATGTTTGTGTACAAGTGATTAGCAACAAATCATCTTAATATGTTAGATGAGGATATTTGGATTGCCATTACCAGGTTTCAGAGTTAACATCTCAATTCCTGGCTCTGCAAATGTTTTTGTGTGTATCATTGCATTGGCTTCAGGTATGTCGGGGTGATTTTCTCTCATGCAATGGGGGAGAGAAACTTGAAGAAGTCAGAGTGCAGTTTAAAACCAAATGGTGGTGAATTTGCATAGGACATCAAGCCTCATATCTACCATATTCACTATGAAAGGTGAAGAGACTACATTTTATTCCCTAGGGACAAATGAGTAAAGCAAAGTGATGCAAACTCAGAGTAGTCATATCTGTGGACCTGTGCACAGCAGAAAAATGATGAAGATGCTGACAGTCCTTATCAATGAGGCCAGTGGTGTGAAATGTTTAGCTGATGAGTGTTGATGGATCAAAGATATTCAGAGCACAGAGTGTGCAAATGTCTCTTCCTCTCCACCTCTTCCCTACTGGGAAAGGAGCTGTCTGAGCCCCTATAACAGTCAGCTGCAGGGCCTTTTCTGAACAATGAGAAACTCTTAAGGCTTAATCTAGATACCACTGAAAAAAAGTAAACAGTTGATTTTTCTTGTTGTTTGGATGTTTTCTATTTGTATTTTTTTTTTAATTATTACTTGCCTGCATTTTTTTTTCTAGGGAAGTGATGATCTCGGAGGAGGAAATCTGGGGAAAGGTAGTGGTTTAGGCTTCTTGGGGAAAATCAGGCAGAGAAGTTCAAATTAGTTTTCAGCAAAGCAACAACAAAACATTCATTTTGGGTCATCCCAAGACAGTTTGACTTCCAAACAAAATGCTTTTAGCTTATTATTTCCACTTATTGCTTTTGCCTAAGCTTTTCTTTTGCTGTAGATTAGCTTTTAGATGCAAAACATATTTACTAGGAAAAACATTGAAATACTTTATGCAAAATGTAATCTTTTGAGAGGTTTTAATTTAGGCCAAACCCAATTGCACTGAATTTAAAAAAAAAATTCTAATCTCCTTGAAATGCAGATTCCATTTCTTCTGGGTCTCTTCTGTTGTGGAGATGCTTCTGTGGGTAGCAGTGTAGTGAAATTACTGTAGTTGCACCATTCTGAACCTGAATGTACGTTATGTACACTTCACTCGTCAAGGGTGAAAACAGATGTGCTCTCTGATCAACACAGCTGCCTTAGCAGACACTGCCAGTGCAGTGAGGTGTCAGCTACCTGTCTTCAAGTGAGGTTTTTGTTCAGTGTGAACTGCAGGACGCATTATGGTAGCAGATCTCTGGTTTTATTAGTCCAAGCTGAAGGTGCGCTAGAATGATGCTTCAGTCTGTGTGCTGATATCCCTCTAGCATCACTGGAAAACCTGTTGGTATAAATCTAGCCCTGGAGCTCAGTTAACAAGTCTAAAGTTCTCAGCTGTGGTTGTGCACAGGAAAGAAATGGGGACAGATCCTCAGCTGAGGATAAATTAGGCTTTCCTGAAATACTTAGAGCTGATTGACTCACTATCATGACTGCATTTTTTTTTCTCCTGCTACACCTTGAAATACAGCTTTTGTTTGGATTAATAGGCCTGTATTCTAGCTGGGACAATTACTGTTGTAAGTGCCAGTTCTGAAGAGAAGGGGTTTACCTGCTGTCAGCTCTGGTAGAGAGAAAGGGAAACAGAAAGTTAAATGTCGAGTCACTGCTCTGAGGAGGCATCATCCAAACAGAAGGGATCCTGGCCAGAAAAGGATTAAAAGGGTGCAGGTCACACAGACAAGCAGCTGTGTAGCTCTTAAAGGCTGCATGTCCTTGGTTTAGGAATATTATGGCAACTTGCACTGTTTCTGTTTCATCACACTTTTACAAGAAAGAGAAGTTCTCTCTCAGTCTCTGCCCAGTGGAGGGATGTGAAAACAGAAATACCAAAGTATGTCTAGTACCTTCATACTTAAGCCTGATTGTAGCTTAGAATTCAGATTCGGTTCAAAACCAGTGAGTTGCCAAGGCGGCTGTAATGTGCTTGAATCAGCTTAACAAGATGATCAGAACTCCATTTACCAGTGTGGCTTGCTTGGAGCAGTGCTCCCAACACCCAGCGAAACAGGAAGAAATTATAATTAAAGGCAGCTTTACATTTCAGTATGTGGCTGATTTGCATTTTACCATTTTGTTCCTCTTTCCCATTTTCCCTGTAAAAGCCTGGGGAGGTTTGAATGGTGAGGCTGGCATCACTGCGTTGCATTATGCATGCTTGAGGGACTGTGGAGTGGCAATTGTGTAATGAGGATGAAAATCAGAGCTTACTCTGCAGAGGAAAAAAAACCAAAACCCAAACACTTTTTCCTTTACTGGAGCCTGGGGGCTTTTATCCTCTTGATTGCACGTGTGGGGCAAGGTTGTGACTCTTGGTCACCAACAGTGCTGGAGGATGCAGTGAGAGCCTGCATAGGGCTGGAAGGGATTGTTGGGGGATTGTACCCAGTGGCTCTGGAGCTGCAGGATAAGGATACCCACAGAAGCCATGCTGCTAGCTTATATTGTACGTGCAGTCTTTCTGTTCAGCTCCCATCTCTCTGTCCCTGTCTTTAATTTCATTATCCTGTTTGTGATGGAGAGTACAGGTGTCTGTACTAAACTTTTTTGCTAATAGGAGTAGGAGCAAAATTGCACTTGTTTTCTGTGCTGAGGATGTAAGCAAAGGCTCCTTCCCTGCTCTCATAACACTTGCAGGTTTACAGTGATTTATTCTGTTCCATTTTACCTAATGCATCACTCAGTCACAATTTGAACTCAGTTCCAGCAGTAAAAATGTGTTCCTGAATCAGTTTGCTGTATCGGTGTCTTTTAACTAAGCACTGTAGACTTACCACTTTGTCCTGTTTTGCTGTGTTAGTACTGTAGATACATTTCTGTTCTCATTTTGATTTAGGTACCTACATAATTTCATTTAGTTCATTTCCAAAGTGAGTTAAGAAAAACGTAATAAGGCTGTGGGGTTTCCCATTCGGAAATACGTAGGCCTGAATTCATATGCCATGCCTCATTGTGTATGTTTTTTCTCTTAAAAGCCCTAATTCTGAATACTATGATTATGTAAAACCTGCAGCTTTCATTAATAAAAAGCAAGTCTCTTACTCTTCGTGGATATAAAATAAAGCTACCAAAAATGATCTGTAAAGGCTCAGAAGCCAGAAGATAACTATAATGAAAAATTCCCTTTGGTTGGAAGCCAGTCTCTTGATTTTGGTGGGCTGACCTGAAATTTGTGAATGCTTTGAGATACAATGATTCAGAAGCCAGATTGTGTGCCGGCTGGTTGACAAACAAGGCACTGTTACTTCAGAAATATGTCGCTTAAAAATTAATTAAGATTAAAATGCCTTCTGGAAGCTATCAGTGAACTTCATGCTATGTTGTAGTCTTTTATATCAAGCGATTTTTTTTCAACACATCGCCTCCTTTAGCTTTGGGAGTTCAGGAAGTCCTGTAAAGCAGAACAAAAAAAATACAGAAATGTACTAGGGAAATAGCATCTCTTTCCCTCCAACCCCATGCCCTGTTGAACTAGAAAAGTAGGGCAAATTCTGTAGCCTTTTTGCAGGGGAAAGTCCCATCAACTTCAGTAGATTTGGCTCAGGGAGAAGTATGGGAGCCAGGCCAAAGCTTGTATTCTGTTTTTTAGGAAGTTCGTATCACATATTCACAGGCTAATGCCACAGACTTTTGCAACAGTGGCCAGTGGAACAGTGAAATGCCTCTAACTCAGTGGACTTTCGGCATTTAACTCCTGCAAATGCCAGTTTTCATGTTTTGACAATCTTTTCTTCATTAGGACATATTTGCTTGAACATGACATCAGGAATACAGCCAGTAGTGCTCAAATATACCCATAGAGCAGGCATAAATTAAACCCCATTCTTCCTATGGGACAGACAAGCATGAAGGGTCTTAGTGTTCTGCAGATGAATCATACTTAGCTCATCAGTGAGTGCCTTGATTTAATGAAGCCATAGTATGTTAATTTTAACACTGCAAAAAAAGCTGTAAAGTTACCAGGCAGCCATGCTAACTAGCTACAAGCATTTAAAAGCCTGGGCACGAGCTCCTACTTGGTGATTCTGGCCATAATTAATGATGACAAGTATGTTGGGAAAATAATTATTTTGCTTGCTTTTAAAGACAATTACTTACTCGAGGCAAGTGAGGGGGTGGGATTTATGTGGCTGTAATAAGCATATGTAGATGGCATCTTCCCAGAAGCATATTGTAGCCACAGGATCTTTTTAATTGACCTGAGATTCCTTTGTTCTGCAGATACAATTTATGTTTGCGGTCACAGACTAAAATGACCCTACTTGTTTTGGGGCAGGCTGAGTTCTAAACTGCTGAAAGGAAAAAAGACTGTTTTTATCAGCCCACTCAGCAACAGATAGGAATCTCTCCTGGTCAATTTGTGGGGGTGGCAGAAATCTTTGTAAATGGGTACCCTGAGTGCATGTTCTTTCTATCTGATAAACTAGAAGTTGGCAGTATGGCAGCAGGCTGGGGTGAGAGTTACTGCAATTATCTGGTACCCTTCTCGTGACAGGGCTTGCATAGCACAACAGCTTTTGCCAGATACGTGGCCATGTCATCCTCTGATGGCCACCTGCCTGCTTATTTACCACATTGGGCTGCAGACCCTTGGTCCACTTCCAGTTCACATCTGGTCATGGAGTCAGGGAGGGAGCACCTGCTCCTCCATCGCCTGCCTCTCTGGAGCATCATCTTTCTGGGTGGTGGAGGTAAACTGCTCCTTATCCGCTCCTTGTCCTTCCCACCAGTCACTGGCATCCCCTGTATTCAAGGGCTATGACAGCCATGTAATCTTTCTTACCACACAGGCTACGATGAGGTGCTTTAACAAAAAGGTAGAGTCTCACTGCCTTTCTATCTGAGTTTCATGCTAACTTTGCCCAGGTGGGAAATAACAGCAGAAAGTCCCCCAAGGCTGTAATTCAGTGGAAAATTCCAACATGTGGCCACAACTAATGGCCTTTAATAGAAAGCAGCAGTTTTCATATCTGCTGTCAGTCACTCCACTGTTCCTCCAAGGTGGTGAATTCCTTTTTGGGCCACAGGAGACAGAAGGGGAACCAAAAGCCTATATGCTGATCACTTACATACATTTAGGAAAATTTCCCTCTTATTTTTAATCTCATGGTGAAGTCACAGAAGTGCATGGAAGTCATGATCCCTTTCTCCAATTCCCATCTGTAAGATGGGGAAGATGATACTGACTTTCTCAGTAAAGCATTTTGAAACCTGATACTGAAACTTGTTACAGAAAATATAGTATTAAGAGTCATAGGTGCTTTTCTCTGCACTAGCCACCCTGCTGATAGCAACAAATATTGTGCTCTGTGCATTCCACAGTCCATCTTTGTAAATTGGGACCTGAAGTTGGGGGAAGGAGGAGGATCAAAAGAGGAGGGACCTAATAACTATGTATTAATGTATATTTGGACTGATGATACATAACAGAAAAACATTTAGATTTCTTCCAAATCCTTAGATTTCTTGCAGTCCCAGTTGTAGATTTCTTGCAGTCTTTTCTAAAAGCATTACTAAAGGAAGCAGATTGAAAGCTGGGTGAACGATGACATTTAGATGTATGGATCCAGTTCAGTCTGTTCTTGGTGTCTGCAGATTTTTGTCAGGATCAAAGTTTTCACTTGATCTATTCAGAGAGCTGATAAGGAAAGCTATGCATGAGCAACAGAAAAATAATAGAAGATAAAGAATAAATAGATTCCCCATCATGAAGTTGAAAGGTCCTGGGGTTCCCCAGAGCAGGTTGTGGCAGTATGAGGTGGGGAAAGGATGAAAAAGACGCAGCCCTGGATAAGAGACACAAGTGTTTGTTTGCAGAAGTTCAAAGTTCTCCCTGGAAGTTGCAAGTCTAACAGGAGGGCAACCTGTGCTTTTAGCTCCAAGGGCAGAGTTGGAAATGAGGCAGAACGCACACGTACCAGACTTAAAAGCAGTAGGGTTTTGTGCAAGGTCATTAAAGGGCCAGATTCTTAGGCATCTGGGAGGAATTAATGCATTAGTCTAAATTTGACCCTGTGTTAAACTGGCAGAGGAGGGAATTCCCTTGTGGTGCTGTGGATTTTACTGAGTATGTATTTTCTTTGTATTTTCTTCTTCTTTTTTTTTTTTTTTTTTTTTTTTAATTTCCTGAGAGAACAAAGGGGAGACTTAATTAAGCAGAAACTTCATGTTGGTGTGCCACTGTATGGGGAGCATGCCTGCTGGCAAAGAGGAAGCTGCAGGATAAAGGGGATGTTCCAAGGGCTGCTTGGGCATGACATCTTTTCTCATGTACCACACAGTGACAGCAAGAGGAAGTGACATGAGATTCAGGGATGAACTCAAAGAGTTTCTCCTTCAAAATAAGCAGATTCTAGTATAAATCTTTGTTTGGGGTCTTCAGAAAGGAATTAGCAGTGATGGAAAGCACACATATGCACACCCACTCCACACTCAAACATTTCCGGATATCCATGGAAAGGTTTGTGAGGCCATAAATGGTGTTAGATCTGGGAGAAAAAGTCTTGAGTTGTCAAAGACAACTGGAGATTAGGATCAGGCACTGTTTCCAGTTTTAATATGAGGTAGATGGCTTTACTAGCTTAGTTCCTTCCACACTCACACAGAGTGGAGTCCCCAGTCTTCGGGGCAGATATGTGTTCTAGTCTGACTGTGGATGGAAGAGATGTAGTAGGTACATGCACATTAATGGGTGCAAGATTTTTCCAGCTTCTGAACAGGTGGTATTGGGCCATCTCCAAGGGCAGGATAGTAATGAATTTGTGTCCCCCTAACCCTTCCAAGATTATGTGAATTCTCGAAGTCCAACCCACAGCCTGCAGCAGTTCACAGGTGGCAATTGCCTGTGTTCACTGACTCGTGGGGACTCTTCTCTCACCTCTTTCCTTTCTACTGTTCCTCTCTGCTCCACACATGCTTAAGTACCCTTTTGCTTGAATAGGTTAATGTAATCAAGTTAACCTAAGTTTAGCTTGAAGTTTGCTACAGAATAATTGTTTGTGTGTCTGAAAGCTTGCCAGCTGGTTTCCAAACTGTTTAATGAAATAGCAGAGACTTGGTTTTTTGGTATGGTGGTACAGATACATCACACCATTTGAGCACTGCAGGATTTATGAGTACTAAACTATGCTGAAGTTTTTCAGATGGCATGCTGAATGGATTTTCCTTGAGCATGGAACTTGGCTTTCCTAAAAAAAAATATTAAAAAAAAATCTGTACACTGACAACAAATAGTTCAAGAGAAGGCCCTGCTATTAGTGCTCTACCTTGGGGAGTGCACAGTTTACACAGTCTTCATTATACAATTGTATATTCTTCATAAGAGTAGTACTAGTTTCATTCAGTTTGCTTATTTTGCTAGTCTAGAAGGCTGACTTCAAATCCAGCCAGTCAATAGGTTATTGGTTATAGGTTATAAATGTTCTCCCTTTCAGGTAACTGCTTAATTGCATTTCAGTTGGCAGTATCCCAAAGGCTGGAAGCAGTAAAAGCAAGAGCTGAAGCACCTGTGGAAGTGTAGATCTTTTTATATTACATGTTTTCCAGGACAAGTCTATGAGCTTTTAAAGGAGTAAGTTCCATCTTCTAGTCATTGCACATAGGAAGACTCGAGGCATAGAGATACTGATGTGCTCAAGACTGCATAGGCAAATTTCTGGCGTTGTCCTTCTTATTCCAAGGAGTGAGGGTAGAAGTGTTGCCTGCCCAAGCAATATGCTGCGATTGAGTGACTTAAGAATTAGATGACTAGGAGAAAGCAGATACGGATAAATGTCATTGCCATTAAATGTACTGTCCCGACTTTATGGAATTAGAAAGGAAATAAAGTCAGTACCAAATTGCCTTAAGTTCTCCAGAGAGGCAGCAGAAAAAACAAGAATAAGACTGAATTTCCAGATTTGATCATCTTGGCTGTATAACAGCTAGAGATTTTCAGGTGACCTTTGGTTCTAAATGCAACATGGCAGAGTGAGGGAAAATAAACAGCCGTAATCACGGAGGGTAAAGCAATGGGTTAAGCACTTGTTCTCTTAGTACCCACTGCCCAAGAACCTCAAAGATTTTACAAATATAAGGATGGCCATATTGTCACTCAATTTGAAAGACAGAGAAACAGAGGCATAGAGGGGTAGTGAGGTAACTGTCTGGAATCAAAACCTCCTGATGATTTCTTTAACTGCTTAGCAAGGCTTCCTTTTTTTCCAGAAGTGCCTAAGAAAAAAATGAGGGGATAAATGAGTGACATGACATGAGAAGTTTATAGTGATACATTTTCCACTCTAGACAAGAACTGGTTAATAGAATCAGGTTTTTTACATTATCCAGGCCCGATGTGTTGTTGTTGTTTTTTTTTTCTTTTGTTCTTAACATATTGCTGGTTGCTTTAGCAGCTGAGTAATGCAGAAATTCTGCTTGAAAAAAAATGCTTCCTCCTTATATGATACTGTACATATTGTCATGGAAATTGTCCTCATTTCCCCTGAGCACACTTTAAATAACTCGAACAGCAGTGCTAATGAGCAGAAAGATATCTGCAATCCCCACCGTGCAACTTGACATACTTTATCCCACTCTGAATTCCCTTTGCTTGTCATTGAGCATTTTAAATATCTGGTATAATAATTTGCTTTCTCTCTTTGGTCCAGTCATTTTGCTCTTAGCACTTGGTAATGAAAGGTCAGCTTTGGCTGAAACCTTAGTGTTACAGCCATGCCGTTTTTCACTGCCAAATATCTTAAGAAAAGCAAGTGCCTCCGGAAGGGTAAGTCATGATATTTTTTTGTGTGTTTAATGTTGTCTGTTTTGCTTTAAATCACAGTGAAGGATTTATTTTGCATTAACAAGCAGTGGGAATGGATCTATTCATACTGCCGGTCGGTTAGCACAGGGGGTTTTATTGTGCCATGTGCATTTTTCGTTCAAGATAGCGTGTATGTTATTATCTTGTATTTTACAATCAGTAAAGCAGTCTAAGCAAGAGAAAGTTTAACCCTTTAAACATGGACCATATGTTTTTCACAGAGAGGGAATCCCTAATGCAGAACAAAACAGCAACAGAATGTCTGTGTATATTTGTTTTTCCAGATAAGCTGAGGTAGGCAGCTGAATAGTACTGTAGTATTTTTGTTTCTGTTGTTCAAAAGGAGCAATTTTTAAAAAATCTACACTGCAATAACTTAAATGATACCAGGAAAAGGGAAAGCATTTTTTCTTTTAGCATCTTTTCTATGTAGGGTTGCCTCAGTGCATGATTCTACATAGATTTTCAGCTTACTATACTGAGGTTTGCTTTGAGAATGGCTGTATGGGCTTTTCCAGGTAGACATAAATCTCTTAGAGAGAACAGTTTGCCTCTAGCATTATAGGAATTGACAACATAACAAACTCCAAATAGAGAAACACATTGCTTGTGTTTTTCTTGTTTCATTGCATGTGTCTTTATTGTGACATTTGTCATCTCGTCAGCAGTCCAGATGTGGGTTTTGCATAAAGGTAATTTAGTGATTTAGTGAAAGTGATTTCCTGTACCTGGGACATGCATCAGGTCCAGGGGATCTGGGGAATCTGACTTGCTTATCTGGCTAAGCGTTATAACATATATGCATTTATTTATTATAGGCATTTCCCTAATTCCTTGTTTGAATACAAAGGTTTCTAGGGCATACCTAGGAGGTGGAATTGAATAGGTTTTCATCACAGGTTTAAAGTTGAAGAAAAGGTTTTGAAGAAATGCACATTTGTCATCTTTAACCTCACTTTGTGTTTTCTACTGGGTTCCTATATTAAAAGGAGATTGGACAACAAAGACTAGAAACTGGGGTGTAAGAATTGAGTTAAGCTGACCTGTAGCCACTGGTACCATTATTTTGTTATTTTGTTGAGTAAAATGTGTGCGCATGTACACAAATTTACACAATCAATAATTCTTAAGGATAAGACCATGTAAGCAATGTTTTCATTAGGAAGAAGGATAAAATCTCGTGAATGAATTCTTAATTTGCTTTTTCCAAGTTATTTTTTTATGGTTTTGTTGCATGTGTGTACTTGTATATGAGACCTTACAAGAGGGCATAGGATAATTTTTGCTCCCTCTTTTTGATTATCTGCTGGGGGCACTCAGTTGACTTGTGCTTCTTTCCCTTGTAGCACGTGCCATAGTAGGAATGTCTCTCTAGACAGATGCTGAGGAAAGGTGCCTCCCTTACCAGTGTCTGTAGCAGGCATTGCAGGAAAGGGCTGATGGTACAGCCAGAAAAGGTAAGGCTATTCTAGCAAGCGCACCTGAAGATAAATTTGCCCAGCCCTGATGCCTGCTGCAAGAGCAGAGTGCGTACTGAATGCCTGCCTGTTTGCTGTGGGATGTCCCCTGCCCCTTTGTGGTAAGAATCTGTGATTTATTAGATGCACACTAGTCCTTCTAGTCTTAGAGCCTAGCTTTAGACATCCAGCACAATTCAACATGATTCTCTGAAGTTTACAGTTTAAAGCTGGGGAGCAATCACTCATTGCTCAGTCCTTTGCCTAGCCACCTGATCCTTGTCACTGCCTTATTATGATTTGACATTCCTACCCATGGGGGCAGATGCTGTGTTGGTGGGGGAGAGGGCTAAGCCCCCAGAAGCAGCAGACAGGGGTAGGAGCTGTGGCTCTAGGACTAGATTCAGTGGTGCTGCATCTGTTTGGAGCCACCACTAGTGCCACAGTGCAGTGGCTGTGATTTGCCTAGCCCTAGAGCTCAGCCTTGTGATAAAGTCTTGACTGCAGAGGAAGACCATGACGAAAGGAGGGCAGTAGCTTGGTGCCCAGCTCATGCAAGCAAGATGGGCCCATGAAGTGACCATTTTAAAACCCAAATCAACATGGGCATAATCTAAGCCTTTCCAAAATGACTGAGGGAAGCTCAGCCAACAGCAATCAGTCATATTCTTAGTAAGTCACAACCATCGTGAAAATTTTCTGCTAACTGAACACCTCAAATAGCTTTTCCCTAGAAGCATCTTGGTGCACCGGAGAGGGTAGCAGGTGTTGCCTCTCTGAGCCTGCTTCTGCCAAAACCTATCTGATCTGTGAAATCCATCTAACTGTCCAGAATACCTCTTGGTCCAGGCATGCTGGCAGGATAAGGATCCTGCTTCTTTCTGATGCCTGTTCTGCTCTGTCCTAACCTTTACCCTCTTGCTTCCAGGACAGTCTGGGAGGGCAAGTGCCCAAGCATGAAGGGAGAACCTGTGTGTCTCTGTGGGGAGTTCTGAGGTAGCTGGGTATCTCCATGAGCTTTTTAACAACAGTCTATCACTAATCTTCCTTTGAAGAGGCTGGACTCCTGCCATTTTTTGAGCCATCTTCCATCCAGTTACTGGAGGCAATCCCTTCTAGCTCTCTTCCAGAAAGCATTTCATTTTCTGTGGCCTGAGTAAGGAGGTCCTTCCCAGTAAGTGTGGTCATTAAAAGGCATTGAATGATTACAGAGTGCCCTAGGCAAAGCATCAAAAGTGCAGTTGCATAAAAGCTATAGTAGCCACAGGCTCCAACGGGTCTGTCCTTGCTGTTCTCTGTGTCTCTGGACAGGGAAGGAACAAGCCAGCAAGAGCAGTGAGGTTTGTGTATGAGTTCTTTCCCACAGGTTTAGATGGCCTAGGGACAGGAGCTGGGCTGTGGACAAGTTCATGGCCAGAAATATCAGTCACATGGGAAAGAAAAGTCCCAGATAAACATTCCTGATTCTGTCTTAAAAGAGAACTTGCCCAGATTAATACAGGAATTGGCTAGCAGATATGGGAACTGGGACCTGATTCTCCAAAGTCTTTTTAGCCTGAAATCCCAGGCAGTGCAGGGTTTTGCCTCCTAGCTCTTTGGACAATGTACCAAGTTGTAGCTGAAGCCTGTTTCTCCCCAAGCGAGCTTTATTCTCACCATGCTCCATTTTCTCTTCTTACTAGCATTTCATGCCAGGCTACATTGCGTTTTGGATTAATTCTCTATTTATTTTTGTGAGGGTTGAGAGAACATCCAAATACTCCTGAAATGAAAAGAGCCAAGCCAGAAGTACCATGTTCTGTCTTGCTGTACATCCTTTGCTTTGCAGATGATTGTGACTTGCAGACTGTTGTGCCAGTGGAGTTTCCTGCAGGTTTCATTTGGTGATGACCTACGCTTACCCTCTTGTAAAACCTAGAGTAATGACAGATTCTGGAAGGGTACAAGTAAGGGCTCCTTTATTTCTCCTATTACCAGTTTTAAGCACCAGCAAACCCCACTCAGTTACATCCTCCCACATGTGGCATCAAAACAACAAAAAACATTCGTCAGCCTTTGCAGCCTATTGTTAAAACTCACTGTTCTCTCATATGCCCTCCTGCAATAAAACTTCTGGTTTTCTGTGGTCATTCACTGAATACTGGCTCAAGACTACTCAAAACTGGGCTATAAAATGTCATACAGTCAGAATTGTCTCTGATCTGGCAAGTGACCATTGATTTTTCACCTGCTCCTTGATTTCTAGTGAGGGAAAAAGAAAGTTTTGGCTCCAGCAAAGCCTTTTCCTCTTTAATTAAAAAAAAAAAAAAATATATAATGAATGTGTTTTTGCCAAGTGGTCCTTACTTTGCTGCAGCTGTAGATTTACAGGACTTCAAAGCTGGATGATTAAGGCACAGTTTTAGTTTGTAGCCAGGCAAGCCAAACAATCTCAACTTCAAAGGAGGGGGGTGCTCTTTAATGTTGTGGGCTTGCTCTTTGTGTTCAGCAAACAGAGCTGCAGGGGAAAATGCCATGTGCAGCAGACAAGTGATGTGGCTGCCCCTCCTGGGAGGGAGTCTGCTTGCTGCTGCCTGAGAAGAACATCCCACACCCAGAAACCTCAGGATATCTGATGGCTTCAATTAGGTCATTTTTGTATGATTTCAAGCTGTGAGACTTTCAGTGTCTGCTTGTAGTGTGCTCAGAGCTCCTGTCTGCATGGACCCCAAGGGTGGCCACGCCAAAGGCAGGATTTGGGCCTGAGCTTTGTTGCCTCTTCTGTTGCTTTCTGTCTGTGCCTGGTTGTTTTCCTCGTCTGATGTGCTTGCAGGGTGGGTGGTTTTGTATGTGTTAGCAAACTTGAGAGAGGCTATCTCAGTGAAAGGAAGCATTCTATCCATACAGCACTGTGGTTTGAGGGAATAAGGGCCAGGACTGGAGATTAGGGTGCTCTGCATCTATGACAGTCATGTTGAAAATGAGCCATCGTGATTTTGCTCTTATGTTAATACTTTGTCCAGTCAACAATACATCACCAGTTCAATCCAGCAGGGCTTGGGGGGGAGGGAAGGAGAGCTGGATAGTTCCGTCATTAGATGCACCTAAGAATTGTGGTGGTGTGTCGCTTTACTTCCAACTGTGAAGCCCAGTCAGCATGACGTGACTTTGTGTTTTATTAAGTTCCTTATCCACATATCTGGGGGATGCCCCAGCACAGAAAATAGAACAAAGGTCTCAGCATGAGGCAGAAAAAGGGGCTGGATAACTATGTTACCTCTTGAGCCAGTGAGAGTGTTATTTTCTACAATTGTTTTCTCAGCTAGAAGTCAGCTTTTAAAACCCTTGTAAATAAATTAATTCTGTAGCTTTGGGATGCAGCAAGGTACAAACATGTGTGGTTATCTGGGATCAAAGCAAGGCATTTGGGTAGATGATGCGTCCGCAGGCAGTCTGGATCCTGGCTGCACAGTCTCTTGCTTTGAGTGGTCAGAGACTCCAGGAAGGTGTGTGCTGGACTTCATGGGCCTGAAGATATGAAATGAGCTGGTAGGGCACCACAGAGATGCATCTGTCTTTCAGCAAATGACTTCAAGAGCCGTGTGGCTCCGGTGTAAATATCCCCCATCAGTATTAAAATCTGAGTGGAACTGGGGTTTTATCCAAGCACTATCTAGGCTTTTGTGGGATCCTGGCCACTCTCTCCACAGGGCTCTGGAATTCAGCAGCCAGAGAGGCCAGCGCTGCCAAGAAGCATAGTGCTGGAGAGGCAGAGTTGGCCAACATGCTGCTGTGCCTCTCAATGAGCCATGTGTGTGCTGCTGGGAGCGTGGTGACTTCAGCTCACCAGTTAAAGCTCTCCAAATAGAGGAGGTGCCAGGCAACCACGGGGGCTGCCGAGCGAAGGAGCAGCTTTTTGAGACACAATACACTCCTAATTTCTAACGTGGCTTTCCCATTTCAAGAACACTGCTTCGGTGAGAAAGTAGCCTGCTCTCTCTGCTGTGCTGGGGGATCAATCTTCATGCTGTTCAGCTTGTTCTCATTCTTTGCTTTTTGCTTTCTATGGCCGGCACTTCCTTTGCAGTTGCACATGACCGAACTTCCAAACAGTATTTCTCCCTTTATGAAAATCAATGTTTGATTAATCCAGGTTGCCTGGCTGTGGTAGTTCTGTTTTTCATTCCTGACTCTGCTAGTCACTAGCCAATAGCACACTGGAAATCATTTAGTGTTTCTGTATCTCAGTTCTCCACTAGAATGTAAGCATTTCTCACTGTGGAATTTGAAGGCTCTTTGTGGTATGTTTTGGGGGGTTTTTTGTTTGTTTGTGGTTTTTGTTCATTTGTTTATTTCAATACAGAGGAGGCGTTTCCCCACTGATGCACAATATAACCTTGGAAAGTAATTTTAGCTTCTCTGCGCCTGTTCCCCTGAAACAATGTTTAGTTCTATGTCATAAGCCTATTCCAGCAATGGAACATCTTTTTTGATTTCTCTTAATTTATTTGTTAATAGCTAAAGCATAAACTGAAATCACTTCCACTTGCAAGTACTTGTTGTAAGATTGTTTTGCAGTGACTGTGGTGTGACTATTCCTTATCTGAAAAAGGCAGGCTGAGCTGGGCTGGACAATTTTAATTGGACAGAGAAGTAACAGAACTGATCTGGTTGAAGCCGATCTTAGGATAAAGTGTCTTAGTATAAGGTGTATGGTATGAAGAACTTTTTCTACTGCCTGCTTTATTCTGGGAATCAACCTTCACTTATATTTGGTCTCTGACATGGACAGGACTAGACTACCTGCAAACAGGAGCATTTACGGCTTACGGATGTTTGACTGTGCATTTTCACATATGCTGCCTCCTTACAGTCATTTTTATGTAATGCTTTCCATGCCTAGGTGCCCAAATCATCTAACATAAATTAAACAAGGGAAGAGAATTGTTGAATCTCCTCTCCGGAAGGCTGGAAGAGCTGTGTCTGTTTGGCAAGTGTTTGCAGATTTGCTTCAGAACTACAGATGGAGATCTCTCTTCAAGAGAGTTAACTGGCAGAGATCAGACTGCCAGGGCAATAGTTTACTACTGTCTTGTGTTCTTGGTTTCACACTGTGGATCATTTAGATTTAAAAAATGGTGAAGGGTAATCTTCTGTGTCTTTAACGGGCAGTAAACAGGGCAGTAAAACTGGCCACAGCCACAAGCCATGCAAGGTTATAGCTCTGTTATTTTTTTTCCTCATTTTAGATTTGTACACCCTTTTAGAGACTTTCAAACTTGCCTGATTTCTCTCAATAAAAAATAGGGAAGGAAGGAAAGAGAAAGGAGGTTCTTGCCGTGGTCCCCCAATTCTCTCTGTTACCTGATTTGGGCTCAGAAAAATCATAAAGCCATCAGTCTTCTTTTTTTTTTTTTTTTTTTTTATTTTTTTTTTCTTTTTCTTTCCTTTTTTTTCCCTTCTCCCTTTTTTTCTTCTCTCTTTTCTTTTTCTTTTTTTTTTTTTTTTTTTTTACTTTTTTCACTCCAGCCTTGCAGACCATTAACACAAATGGTTCTTCCATTTCCATACCTTGTCCTCCCCAGCTCCCTATGTACCACAGCTCACTGCAGATACATAATTCATTATCTGGAAAGCCGCAAAGCTGCTGTTTTAATGTAATATTAAACAGGCAGCAGCTCAGCAGGTGTCCCCAAGGTAAGGAAAGCAGCATACTGCTGGCAGCAGCTGCTGGCTTCAGACTTATCAAGATTTCTTTGTTTTGAAACAGAAACTGGAAGGCTTTTTAATATACCATGTCATTGGCTGAGCAGATCCTGGTTTCTGGCTCTTATCTTGCCTTTGACTGCAAAGAAAAGAAATTCTTATAGCACATGCTGCCTGCGATGGCTGCATACAGTTCTGCACCCTCAAGAAAGGCGTAGGTTGAGGAGAGGAAGGCGGATCACAACGCAGATACATGTGCCCTATTTCCTGTTCTTATTTTTCCTAGTGGACCAACTGGGCTAAATGTACCTGTGGAGCAGGGCCACTGATGTTGTTATTGTCAGCTTTCTGCTTCTATAGGCATAAAAATACCCAAATATGTTGCTTATAGACAGCATTCCAAGCAATGAGAACTATATACTGACAGTCTCACCCAAGTGCTAGTTCTCAGTGGCCTAAATCTGTGTGATTAGATCTACCTTGTATAGTTAATGCCACTTTGGCCAAAGCAGCTAAACTGGCAACCCTGGCATTTCTGTTTGAGTAGTGTACCACAAAATGCATGGAGCAAGGCATTTTTGTTCCTTAGGATAAGAACTTCATCTTCTATATTTGAACATTGTAAAATATGTTGATGGATGGGTTTTCCCAGAATATGTGGGTCCTTAAACTGGCATGTATAAACTGCATGAGGTAAATCTGCTCCATCCCTTTACCTGGTACTTCTTTCTAAGCTTAGGGAATGTGGAGATTTTTCATGAGGCAAAGTTTCCTGCTCTAGAGATAATTGTAGTTTAGTTACAGAGTTTGGCTAGCAAGTGTGATCATCGATGCTGCAAATACAGTCTCAAATCAGGAGAAAGTTGCAGTGTCACATTAGGTTGCTGTACATACATGTGTGAGGCTTCAGGACTTTTGGGGCACATTTATGGGAGCTGTAGTATCTCCTGAGCATGTCTTTTTTCTGTGCTCGTTTGTGGAAATTTTTTTAGTTTGCCTTGTTATAATAGTAAAGAGACTCTATCTTGCTATTACTTCAATCTAGCTCTGGTAAGCAGCCTTTGCTTGAAACATGACTAAGACCTGTAAGCTATCAAAGAGCAAAAGATGGTTTGAAGGACCTTTTGGCAGTGTAGCGTAGCCCTTAGTAGGTTAACATGTGCTTTGCTAAGAGACTGTGTGTGCTGTCACAGGGGAGAAGAGGCTGCTGATCCAGGTTTTCAAATACAAGGATTTCCCTTCTGCCAGTTAACCATTTTGGAGGAAGACTACCAGGACAGAGCACTTAGACTACAGTGCCATGCAGATCTAGGAGGACGGGTAGTTCAAGGATTTCTGCAGGAAGAAGGTTACTTTTACTGGAGTTTGCCCCGGTCCATGAGTACTGAGATGTACAGACAGGAAAGGTTGTACCAGGTCAGAAGCAGATTGCTGTTGTCTGGAGGAGCTGTACAGCAGCAGGTTGATTGTTTTGGTGCTGCTGAGCATTCCATGCTATGGGAGTGGGAGCTTGCAAGGCAGTGCTTGAGGCAGTTCTGCTGTGTGTGATGAAAATTGTGAATAGTCCCAAACTATAAGTGTGCTTCTACAAGCAGTCATCCTGAACTGTGCTGTGTCTCTAATGATATGCACCTGAGCTTTACTGTCCACCTCTACAATGTGAAGGTGACTATCTTAGGTAGTATCTCTTCTGACAAGCTACGTGCAAGCCTTTGGCCTATTGTGGAGGCCAAGCATCAAGCATCAAGATGGGATGCAATTGAAGGGTACATCTGTAGTATTTCAGTGTGCCATAGCGCCAGTCAATGCTGCAGACAGGACTTCCAGTGGGAAATCTGTTGAGTCTCAGAGAAAAACATTCTGTGGAACACTCCTTTGAATTGCAGTGGGAACAAGTCCACCAGCTGAAGACATCTCTCAGGATGAGCTGTTGTTTACTTAACAGTCTATTTTCACTTTTTGTTTAAATTCGATCTAAATCAGCATGTCTTTGAAAAGCGAGGTTACATCTGCTAATGATTAACCACTTCAAAGGAACTTTTATGGACTTTCTGATAATTCTGTTAACTGGGAGGAATTTGTCCACTGCCAATGGGTGGAGAGAATTAGAAATTATTTTTCTAAGCATTGTTCTGAAAGTGGTTCACAGACAGTTGTCCTAAAGCATAAAGAATTGAAGCACCCGCTTTTTGCATCAGCACAACATTGAGTCTGTTAGTCCATCTGCAGTTGCGTTCTGAGCAGCTGCAGTGCTGAGCCCCAGTGACTGGTATGAACTTCCCTTTTTGCCAAAGAGCACAATTGCCACAGTGAAGACTGCTATGTGTTACAGTCATATTCAGAAGATTCATTGGTTACCCAATACATAGCCAGGTACAAGAGACTGCTGTAAAACTGCAGTTCTGTGCAAACTATAACAAGACTATGGACTTGGATCAGAATATCCCTTAGCTCTTAAGTTTGGATTTAGATCAGTAGTACTTCCATCTACATTGATCATCATTGTTATTGGCAATGTTTTTTTCCAAATTTGCCAGCATTTTGCCAAAGGCCTACAGCATATATTCTTTTGCATTTCAATCCCCTTTCTGCATTAATGTGACAAATAGCTTTGTTTTCCTAAAAACAAAGTCTGCAACTGTTAGGTCCTTAATGATAGTCCATTTATTTGCTGCTGACAAAACTGTGCTTGTAAAGCTTCAATCACTTAACTGAAGAAAACAGTGTTTGTGACTGGTTGGCTTGAATTTCTACACAACTCTGTATTCAGTCTGCTGAGAATTGGAGTCTTTATTGGAAGCTCAGCTAAAAGCTCTGGTCTCTACAGCATAAGCTGTAGCAGCTGATGGCTTCACTGCCATTCTCCTTAGTTCGAAGTTCAGAGCATTGGCTAAGACGGGAGACACGAAGTCCTTTAAAAATACAGTCAGGATATCTTTCATTTCATGGTGGAATAGGTGCAGGGGAAAGAAAAATAGTTTCATGAGGGGCAAGGAGGAGGAGAAGATAGTTGTAGAGGGACTTATTTAGAAGGCATGAGAACAACTTCATTCCCACCAATGAGCAGATTTGAGAAATGGGAGCACAACAGTTCCAGAAGAATGCAGAAGTTGGATATTATCTCTCCTATATGAAATTATTCAAGAAAAATAGATCAGACATTGCCATTCTGAATTTCTGGTGAGTAATTTCTTGTCAGGAATTAAAATTTCCTTCAACTCTTGTCTTCCTTGTTAAAGATTTAAACAAGTTTATGAGAATTAGAAAATTGCTTGTGGTTGCATAGTAATGCATAAAAATTATCCAGTCATTTTCATTCAGATATTTCAAAGCATGAATTATCATCATCTTTGGTCAGGAAGGAATTTTCTCCCTTATAATAGTGTGTAAACACAACCACAGTTTGAATATATAACTTGATACATTCCTCAGAAGCGTTGAGCACTTGCAGCTTTGGAGAACCACATGGACCTGTGTGGCCTGCTTTGCATAGATGTGTCACTATTTTCTGAGTCTTTCATACATACATTTGTACCCTCAAATTCACAGTTGCCTCAATTTAGATGTCTCCTGTAATTTGCCTTGTAGGGGCAGGCACACAACTTCTGCCAGCAAGATGGCCTGAATTGCCCCCCTGTGAGTGCGTGGATTCTGCCAGCCTGAGAAAAATTCATTTCCTTTCCATCCAAAACCAGAGACAGTGAAATGGCCAGGTGCTTTGCGTAGGCCAGGCAGTTCCACTTTTCAACAGTATTAAGGACTAGGTTCATTGTAGCTTTCTAGATTTGAAATACATTGAGGAAAGACTGCAACAGATAATTTTTTGGAGTGGAAGAAAGGAGGGCAAGGGAAAGCAGCCTGCTGTTGGTGCAAAGCTGTCTATGGAACACACTGGGGAAATCTTTTCTTTCTTGCCTATCATCTCCACTTGCCATCACTACCACATACTTGATTTTTGTTGCAGGGTTAAGGTCTTCTTTATGAGGGGAAGAAATGACTTTTTCTTTTTTCCATTGTGCATGTAGAGAGGGACAGAAGTTTTCCTTTTGTCATTCTAAGACAGTTTGTGAGTTGAACAGCTCCCTATGAGCTGGTGACAAGTCAGATTTTGAAGGAAAGGTTTGTTAGCTCTGGAGCTCAAGTTTGTACAAATGAAAGAAGCTGAACCACAACTATGCTTGAGCTTTCACCACCTTCAGATGCTTTTCCAGTAGGAACTTTCTTGTTCCAGTGAGAAGCTGTCGCCAAGATGGCAGATACCTGTTGCCTGACAGGCGAAACACTGTTCGTGTCAGCAGGGGCAACACTATACCCTATATTTGTCTGCTTTGTCAGCAAATATTGTCATAAGATGCAGTGACCATACCATTGTACGTTGGGAGCTCCACCTAAGAAGCTGCTGCTGTCTCTGTTATGATCTAGGTTTCAAAGTGGATGTGTTCAGTCTCCACAATAATCCCCTATCAGGAAACGTTATTTGAGTTGAGCCACAAGGGTTTAATTGAGCAAACTGTCACTTGTTTGGCAGTCTAACAGCTGAGGTGTCATTTGACGTAATTAGAATATTGGTACTCTGGAATTCACACTCGGGATGAAACGCACAAGTGGCAGCAGAGGTAAAGTGGTGTCACGTGGCTCCTAGCAATTGCTGGTGTAGTAGTTACTCCTGTTAATTATCGATGATGGATTCTTCTTTGGAATAGTTCAGCTGGCATCCTGAACTAGCTGTGACCATGCTGGAGAGATTTTGTCTCTTGGTGCTACCTGTTAGAAGCTGATACAAACCCCAAAACAATAACAGTATAGCTTGTTTATAGAGACGCTATATGTAGTTGAGGGCATGTTTCACAGGTTCCTGAAACCTCTCTAGTTAGGGAAGCAGTGTGATAAATTGTTAACGACTGTTCCTTTTATTGGGCAAAGTAATTGTGGGCAGAAGCTAGAGGGCATGATGCCTGAGCTGTGTTGGTACAAGAGAGATGCTATGTCATCAAAAAAAAAAAAAAAAAAAGTACTAAGCAGTTGCGTATTATGCTTGGGCTCATCTCCACCCTAAATATTGGGCTGCTGCAGCAGACATCACCTTCCCACAGTTGTGAACTCACCTTAGCCAAGCTAATCTGTACTTTGTGGCCACAGTGAGCAACACATCCCAGGCAGCATAGTAGTCTCTTCTCTGAAACTTCAAATCATTGAAAACAAGGAGGTACGAGAGCTTTGGGGTACTATTACAATAAATATTGTAGCCTTATCCAGGTGTTCCTGCTTCGGTAGGGGTATTGGACCAGATGATCTTTTGAGGTCCCTTCCAATCCCTAACATTCTATGATTCTGTGATTCTGTAATAAATACGTTTTTAATGCCAGAAATATAACTTAGAAATGACTGAACCTTTTTTTGCTCTAACTTCTCACAGTTCAATCTAAAGTGGATGAAACACACGTGTAAAAAAATCAGCCTAACTAGACTTAAACATTACAAAGCACTGAACACACATAACAGGTTTTATAAGCAAGGGTTCAAGGTACCATCTGTGTGCAAAGCTACTTGCTTGCCTTTAAGAGTACTTGAAATTGTTTTTTTCCCTTCCTCTAATCTTGCATCCTTTTTTCTTTTTGCTGCAGTTTCTGAAGTGTGACATCACTTGCCAGTGTACGGCCAACTCGGATCACTGGTTTATTTTTTCAAGGTTTTGGTTTAGTTGAAGTGATTGGTAGCATCAACCAGTTCTTCAGTTTAATTAGTAGATTAGTTTAGAGTAATACAGGTAACATACATTATGAAGAAAGTCATCTCCAGACAGGAGATTCAAGCTAAGCTTATACAATTTTTATGTATGAAAGACCAAAGATTAAACCAAATCTTCTTGCCTATAGTTTCATAATTGTACATTTGATCCTGACAACTGAGACAGAGCACTAGCCTTAGGTTTTAAAGTATATTCTGTAGTCTCTGTACCAGTACAGAGATACTGTAGCGCCTTTATTCATGTCAAGTCTTGTCAGAATTTTTGCATAAGAAACCACAGTTCTGAGGTCTAATCTCTTTGTTGGTGCTTTTTTAGAGCAGTTTAATGGCATCTGAAACCACAGAAGGCATGGAAGGAGAGAACAGATCACAGGGCCTTTGGATTAGTTTATAGGTGGCAGTAGCTTTAGAGTGTTTGTCTGCCTTTGCTTTATTCTTGGGGACCAGGTCTAAGATATGGGATCCTAAAAATCATTTATGGACTCATAAAAATCCTCTACAAGGACTTTGGTTGAGAATTTGATCATTGTCTACTTGTAATTATCATTCAACCTGGTGGATTGAAAAGCATTTAAGGAAATTAGGTATTTATATTTGACTGAAAAGTCAATGAGATTTTAGTGTGTAGTTGTAAATCCTGCCGTAAGAAAATATGAACCATGTCAATTTATGAACTGAACTTACTCAGTACAATAAAAGGTATTTAAGATTTCACTTTTCTCATTGACATAACCAAAAGCAAGCTGAATGTTGGAATCCCCTCAAACTACTTCCAAACTGTGGAAATAAAACACCTTTCACCTACAAAGGTGAATGTTTCTTTAGGAAAAAATGCCATTATGTTGTCCGTTGGAACTGAGACACAATAAATTTATTTTGATTCAAAGCTTGTTTCTTTCATTTGTACTCCATATGATAGTAAATCCCCAAACCTCAAATTTTCTTAGTTCTGCAAGCTTTTTAAAGTGCAATCATGAGTTTATTCTCTCAGCTTCCAAATCAACTTCCAACTTGGATATCCCGCATATAGATAGATGGGTGGGTGTGTATAGATAGATGCAAGTATAAAAATCACGGCAACCACATCACTGTTTACTGTACT
Source organism: Pampusana beccarii (assembly GCA_013399365.1). Taxonomy (NCBI): domain Eukaryota; kingdom Metazoa; phylum Chordata; class Aves; order Columbiformes; family Columbidae; genus Pampusana; species Pampusana beccarii. The sequence goes on along the minus strand of VWYH01007991.1, from coordinate 612,804 downwards.
GCTCAGTTCTTCAAAGATCATACCCTCATAGATCCTCTCAGTTTTCCTTATCTTTTTCTGTCACTCCTTGACTACTTCAGATTTTTCTTGCCTTTTTTTTTTCTGTTCTCAAGTAGCCTAAGTGGAGCATTTCAAGATCGGTTTTGGATGCACAGCAAGTTTTCCCTTCTGTTAAGAAACCATGCAGAAACGCAGTAGAGCTGTTAGTGGTTGTAGCGAAGTTTAAACTGCATGCTGATGGCAGGTTAACCCAAGATTCAGGTATGATAGACAGGGCTTATTGCTAGCATTCAGGCTCTTGGGAAACTTTGGTTGGGGTGAGAGTGCTCAGGATAGATGCTCAGTATTAGTCAGAATCAAAGGCAACGACTGAAGAAATGGAATTAGGTTTCGAGTGACCATTCCAAGCACTCTTAATGACCTTTTGTTTACTTACTAGTATTTCTTTTGTCTCTTTTTATAATCCAAAGATCGAGACTGTTTTGTTTTGTTTCGTTTTCCTGCAGTACAAAAATTCCCCCTAATAGAGCTGTCCTTAATCTTGACTAAATTTATCTATCTTATTTTTCACCTTCTTTCATTATCGAGAAGATCTTAGAGCCCTGAATCTGATACCTTTAAGACAATCATAAAGAGCAGGTCAGGGAAGATGAATCATTGTAATTGTTCTTTTCAGCTGTGGGTGCTAGTTTCTGTCCATTTGTCAAGATCTTTGTTGCTACTTGTCTGCAATCAAAGGCTTCCTGTCACTACTTGCTTTAGTACTGAGGGCAAACATGTCAGCTGGGCCTTTCGTTACCCACCAGCCACCCCTTTCATAATTCAGCCTTGAACTGCCATTTGCCTCACCATGCGCTGCAGCAGCATGTATGCGGCCAACTAAATTTCACTCTGACTGAAAATACTACTCTACTATCCACACCAAAGCAACGCAAACATGTAAATATATACACATACACAAGCATTTGTAATTGTGTAAATTTTCAGTAGCGTTGATATAATGGCAATACACAAGCACATCAGTAGCAGAATGATGTAAGAAATGGGCAAAAGGCAAACCAGTTGCGGGGTGGAAGAAAGGGAGATGGTCTGAACAACAACAAAAAAAGAAGCTGCCAACTTCAGCAAAACCTGACAGCAGCTTTACTTGAGAATGGATAAGTTCACAAATATTGACCGTAAGAAGGTTAAGCTTGTGTGAATAAAGTTCAAAGCAAACAAAAATTTCCAATGTCTCCTCATTGAAAACAGCCGTATAAAGGGATAGGTGCAACTGAAAGTCTGTTACAGGTTCTTTGAACAGAAACACAGGGCAGGACAGGTAAATATAGCATAACGGCAGCCTTATGCTTTGCACTTTTGAGTGAATGCATACCAGACTAAAGATGATCAAAACAGGAAATTTTCAGTAAATAAGGCTTTAAAGTGTGGAGTGCGATTCCTGCTGCTGTTGCAGAACTCCATCTGACCTTCAGCAAGTCATTGAGCCCTAGTCTTTCAGTATTTAATCTTCCCTGTTGTGGGGCGTGGGGGAGAGCTGAAAACAGGGCTGTTATTGAGGATTAGGAGGTGGCATGTTACTCTGAGGTGAATGCTATACAGCTGACATCAGCAGCAGATGCCTCCAAGGTCATATGAAATGCAATTGCACAAACCACATGAGCAGACAGCACATAAGAGCAATTTACCAGCTTTAACTAGTCTGGACCTGGAAGAACGAGCATTTGTGCAATGGAGCTAGGGACCTGCAGCTATGCTGTTCCCTCGAGGCAAAGATATCTATCAGTGTATGTAAAGCAACCTGACAAAAGTACCTTGAGACAGGGGTGAGAAAGCACTGAAGTCAGCTGGGACCTGCAGCCCTTTTGATGGTGAGCAGCAACAAAACAAGTCCCTTAATCATTCTAGGCTATTACATTTACTGAATGTACTTGTATGGTTGTCATCACCTTTCCTGGTCCTGAAGTTGTTCAGTTTCTGTACATCTGGGAAGGAGGCAGGTAGCACTGCCAACTTTATGGATAAAGATGGAATCAAGTCCATCTTGTCCAAATGTGCACTGGCAATCTGCAACAGAGCAGGTGACTGAATGCAGGATACCCTGGTCATAGCTTAATGCTGAAGCAGACTGACTGTTCGTCTCCAAAGTTAAGTCCCTTACTTCTGCCACGTCTGTTGAGGTGATTGCACTCTGTGTTTGCAGACAGTTTTATTTTTCCTCTGGTCTGGAGATGAAAGTAGCTTTGAGCAGAAGGATTGGAATGTCTGCCTGTGGCAATCCTGAGCTACACAGATTTGGTCTCTGAGGGCTAGTCTTGTTTGTATGGGAGCTTGATTAAAGATGAGTGAGAAGTTCTGTGCAAGGGAATAAAAAGCCCTTGTCTGTGTTTAAAATTGTTAGCAGAATGTTCCCTCCTGTAGTGGTGCTGAGTAGCCAGAGCTGTTTGATTCATGCAGTAGAAGCAGTGCTTGTGTGCTTCAGAGTTACAGTCTAATGGCAACATAGGTAGGGCTGGAGATCCATTAGTGGCAGAGAAGAGGTTTGAATGCAGCAACTGAATGCACACTTCATATTGTTGTGAGAGACAAAACCAAAATTTCATATCCAAGCATTGTAGGCAAGATGGTTTAAAATTGTTTTCCTAAAACAATTCATAAAGACTAGGATGTTTGAATTGATACAGCGTTTGTGTTGCCAACTTGAATCTGAAACCCATAACAAGGTCTTGTTTTGGGTCTGAGCCCAGAAAATAAAAGTGTTGGTGGATTTCTGGAGAAATTCTGGGCTTCTGAAGAAGATGTGTTTGGCATTGTTTCCTTTTTTTTTTTTTTTTTTCTTTTTTTCTTTCAAGAAGATCTAAGTGTTTGAATTTAGCTGTTTCTCATCCATGTGTCTACTAAGACTCAAAACCTGTTGAATACTACAATAATGTAGAGAGATATGTCAGAACTCTACCCGTTAGGGGTTCTGCTTGTTGCCTCAAGGATGTAGTGAGAGGAACCAGTCGTGTGCGGAAAAAAACACGATTAAAATGTTCTTTTTAAAAAATAGTTTATAGGTGGGTTTGCATGCTCTGTCACTGCATATTTATGTCATGCTAACATATGAGGCTTTCTCTAAGAAGCAATTCGGAAGTGCAGTCCTGTTTCTAATCTAGTCTCCATGCATGGAGTTGTCTTCATTTGCTTGTACTTATGTGACTAGTCACTACTGACTCTCCCACAGGCAGCTTGCAGGGTCATGACCTTGCTCCTATTTAAAGTTTGAGTGAAGAGAGCCAACCATGGGGGAGCTATATGTAGTTTTTGGCAGAGTATCAGGTCTTGCATGTACAGGAATATTTTTTTCCCCATCCTGTTTTTACTTTTTACAGACTCAAATAGAAGTATAAATGTTTTTTCCCCCTAAGTGCTTGCATAAAAAACACCCATGAAGTTTTAGAAGGCAGCTGGCTAGTCCAAAGTAATGTCTTAAGGGGAGAGGAATTGTAGGCAGGTCCCAGTGGTGCCGTGATTCAGTGGGAAGATGCTGTGACACCAGTTCTGCAGAAGTCCAGTAAGAAGTCATCTTAATCTTTCTCTTCTCATTATGCTTCATATGGTAAATTTTGTATGGGTTAGTTCAGCTGTTCTGACTAAATTTATGGTCTGTAATTAATTCTAAGCTAAAATTCTGGTATCTTCTTGTTCTTTGTGGTTTATGTGGGCAAGATCTCAGCCAGGTCTCTTTAAATTTAAGAACAGGATCTTTGTTTTATCTTGACCAAGCTCAATTGTTTGCTGTTGGCCTGACCCATACAGTACAATTTTTTTGAGACTTCTATTTATTCCTCTGAAGGGCTGTCTTGAGTTCAGGCCGTCTATCTGCCAGATGCCACATCCTGAACCCCTGTTTCTGATGTGTGCTGAGGACTGTGAAAAGCCTCTTTCTTGCTATTGTATCTCCTGTAAGATATTTTGTTGCAAAAGGGCATGGCAATAAGTTTGGCAAGTAAGGTACAAGAATTATACCTGGTGACCTCTGCTTTCACCATGAGGCTGTGTGTGTTGTTAAAAGAATTAGGCTGTGACAGGAGTTTCACAGACTATAATTTCCTGCTTTGGCAGTTCTGTATACAAAGGCTGAAGTATTTCTCCTTGCTCCTTGCAGCAGAGTATGGTGGGGCGTTGACTTATTCAGATGCTTGCATCCTAGCCTTGAGCTACAGAGCTGTCCCACTTCGTGTGTCTTAAGGAATATGAATAATTCACTAAATTCAAAATGGGAGATCGTCCAAGAGGGTGCTATGAAGAAACAAGCTGAATTTACATACATGTGGGGAAAAAGCATTGTGGGTTTTGTTTCTTAAGCTGCAAGCCTAGTCTCAGGTGGCTATTGCCTCTGTACTGAGAGACTGCCTCAGTTTCCCAGTTCAGTGAATTGCTTCTCAGAGAGCCGTAAAATCCTTCCCAACACATCTCCTTTTACCCCTTTTGCTTTGCAGATCAGTATATGATCCATGAGTGTTTCTAGGCCAGGAAACAATTAATAGCAAGAAAAAATACTTCCTTGGCTTGCAGGCAGCTCCCAGCATGTTCCTTTCCCCAGATTAGCAAGGATTTAGGAGAGGCACGTTCTGCGTATGCTAAATCAGTTCTGCAGAAACCACCGCATGCCATCATCCTGCTCTTATCACTGAATTCCATGGACAGGCAATCTCAGCTGCTCGGTACAGGCTGGCAGCTTTAGCTTGCCAGTGGGTACTGGAAGCTGCGTAAGCGTGGAAATGACACTGACACAAGGGCTAAGATGTTATCTCTGTAGCAAAGCCAAAGGCAGTTTCCATGGTGATGGAGAAGCTCCTGGCCGCTAGTGCAGCTGCTGTGTTGGGCAGGATCAGTAGCCTTTTTATACAGAGGCTGCTCCAGTAAAGTTTTTATGTGTTTATGTAGCCCTCATTAGATTGCACCCAGCTCTGGAACATAAAATGAGGGGAAGGTTTAAACTGACAGAAGTAGGTGCTGAACTAAAAAGAAAACGGAAAAAGAAGGCTAAAAATGTTGTAAATCTTGGAGTATCCACAAGTGACAGATGTGTATCACAGCTTGAGTTCATTTGATATTCTATGCATTTGATATTTTGGTCAGTACTTTCCTGAGATATTGTGTGCCAACATTAATAGCTCCTAAAGTTCTTATTTCAAGTGTGAAAGTCAGATTCATATCCTCAAGTCTTAACTCCTCTTCAAAATGTTCTTTCTGAATTGGATCCAAAATCAGAATGTGTCTCTTCTATATTGAGACTAGAAGTTTCCAGGGACTTGGGGAAAGTGGATAATCTTGTGACTTCTGCATCTCTCAGCACTGAAATGTCTTATGATTCACTTGGTCCCCCTTTGGGTAATAATCTCACAATACCTCAGCACAAGTACATGGAATTCATGTCATACTCTTACTGCAGGGTCTCACAGTTTGTGCTTTCACTTTGTTTATTGCTGGGACAGAGAGTACATCTCCAGATTCCGACACTGGAAACACACATTTTGCGCTTCTGCTTTGATCTTATAACAACCTGTGCTTTGTGGGTGCTGCACATGAGTAGGAACTGTGTGCAAAACTGCTCAATTAAAATAATTATTTGGTCATTTTGACCCAGAATTTTGGTGGTTTAAAACATTGGTTGCTCTCTTCTGAACTAGATGCTGAAAGAGATTTGTTTTCTGTCTTTCAGGTGGTGCAGGGGACCGGGAAAAGATGCCTGTCAATCATGAGGCTTTCCTGCTCATGGCTAATTCCCAGAATGAAATGGAAGATTGGGTGAAAGCCATCCGACGGGTTATATGGGCTCCATTTGGTGGAGGTATTGCAAATAGCTCACATGCACATAAATTAAAACATTTGCCTCAAGGTAAAACATATTCTTGTGATACTAGGATATGTGTAACACTGTAAAATCACTGAGATGCCTAGATAAGCTCTTGATTGTCTGAAATGTTTTGCAGGAAAGGGATTGGGTTGATTTTTTTGTTGTTGTTGCCAGGGGATGGAAAGGGAGGGCACATCCAGGCTGTATAGCTGACTCTCAGTTAGAAAAGAGAGGTGATAGTATAGATACCACTCATGTCAGTACTCAGTTTTTTACAGGTAATTATGAACCATTCTGTGGACCTTTCTCACCCTTATGGACATAAAGGAATGTGTCCAATTTTCTCAATTTTCTACCAGAAGGGCAGGTGCCCATTTATAACCTCCATACACTCAGAGGCAGAAAAACTATTTCTCTCCTGAGGTAGGGCCCAGCTGAGGAGACAAAGCTTCCACTGGCTCCAACGGGGGTGTAGCCTGGGGAAGGACAACAGTGTCAGGCTGAGCGAACACCTGTAAGATCATACAACTGTTGGCAATTCCTGCAGTTAAAAGGAACAAGAAATCCAGACTTTCAGTGTTGGTTTTATGCCATAATCTTCAAATTCTCAAGTCAGTAGACTAGATAGGAACTGTTTTTGTGGTTTAGCATACAACAAAGGTTCATGGATGTTTTCTGCTGGGTTCAGCATTGGTGACAGCAGCTACTGGCTTGTTACTGGATGCTCTAAGCTTTGAAGTGACTTGTGTGCTACTGATGGACTCCATGCAAATAGTAGTATCATATGCAGATAGTGATATTGACTGCTTTTGAGAGGTACAGATAAAAAAGTGTCAGATAAGGGTTAGGTAATAAAATTACTTTTGCTGAAATGAAGTTACAAGTTTTTTTCTGGATCTAGGGGATAAAAAACTGACCTTGATAAAGTTCAGAGAGACTCAAATACCACAAGGTCACTAAGAAGACCCAAAGTTTCTTAGTAACTTTTTTTCTTTCTTTTAAGTCACTCTTACAGTTTTGAGTCTCTGTATAGCAGCATTTGGTTTGTCTGGAGGACATACAATCTCTACTGATAGTGTGATTTCTTTCTTAGGTCCTTCTTTCACTTAGCAGAAGGGTGTACATAAAAAAGGCAGCTTGTACCTGTTTCTAAGAGGTTGCATGTTGTGCTGTGGGCAGAACAAGCCCTTTTCACTAGTAGAAACTGATCTACCATGATTTCTCCTCAAACATGAGTATGTGCTCATTTTGCTTTCCTTCTGAAGTCCAGTCCACAGCGAGGGGTCTTTTAGACTCTGACTTCAGTGCAGATCCCTACAGTTTCTCCATCAGAAGTTTCAGAATCTCAGAGACAGTATTTCTGTGGCCATTTGTAATGGACCTTATAGTGTGTATTTTACATCTTTGCTCTATGCATCACATAAATGCTGAGGAAAAAAGGAGATATTCAGTAAGGACAAATGGCACATGTTCCAGTAACTGCCTCCTTCTTTAGGGCATGATGTTGTCAGCACTGCTGGTATCAGTGCAAATTTGGCGTATTTTTTATTAGTGTTCATGTTTTGTTAGTCTCTTGGAATAGTTCCAGAGCAAGCATCTCTTTTTAAGTATTAAAATAACAAATAATTAAAATTACTAAAATTAAAAAAAAAAAAAAGCTTAAAAAAAACACATGAGGGTGGCATAAAGGTAGGGATGGATTTCTTTTTTTTATTGTTTCTTTATGCGGACACTATTGTCCTAATTAATCTGTTCTTTTTCTGTACCTCTAAAATTCTCTGCAAAGCTATCAGATAACATTTTTGTTTTCCTTTAAATGTAGCAGATACTCTTACATTTGATTGCAGGAACCAGAGCTTTATGAGATATCAAAAAAACACAGAATGAAATCATGAAAATGTGGGAGCAGGGAGCACAGGGGTGAGTACAGCAGTGCAGAGGTGCAATACAGCAGCTGCCGTTTGCTGCTATTTTCATATATTGCAGATTTGATCTGGTTCCATCAATGTCGGTGTAAGGCTGCTTCGGCTGTTGGTGAGAGCTGGCTTAAGCCCTGTGGAAGAGAAACACTGTCATTTGCAGAGTTGGGAAGAATTGCAGTTGTGTATTGATGTTTGTCATCTATCTGTGTATAAAACTACGCAAGAACATGGGCACGTCCTGGGTGGTCAGCCTGGCCTAAGGTCTCTGCCCTAATACTCAAACGCAACTGTCTAAAGCTAGCTTGGTTATGTCTGCTTTATAGTCCAAGCTTCTTTAACAGATTCTTATGCTATGGTTTCATTGCTTCTCTGAGCTGACTGAAGTGCTAGCTGCTGTCAGGAGTGGTCTTTTACCACCATGTATTCCCACCGTATTTCATTCTGCCAGTGCTAGTGGTTATACAGCTTGTGCAGTAGGAAATGATGTGGCAGGAAAAAAAAAAGGCGGAGAAGATCAGTTTGTAGGTGGATTGGCTCCCTGGCCCTGCTAACCATTGCAGCTACAGGACTAGTAGTTCCAACACAATGAAGACAGTGGAGAGGGATGATGGAGTCGAGGGCATGCTTGGTCATTCTGACTGCAATCCATACATAAATTGGCTTGAAGAAACTGTGGAGCTGCATCCTTAGTTCTTTGTATTTGACAAAGTATTTATAGGAAGGTCAGTAACTAGGAAATATTTAAGATATTCAAGCCGTTGTTTCCAAATGGTTTTAGCCAGTTTGGTTAAATGATCAGGCCTGCTTGACCTCTATCAGAATCAGAGCAGGACAATTTCTCTGAGTGAAATTCTAACTTAGTTCAAACATGGGAGATTACTAAACATAGCTGTCTCTGTGTTTTAATTGAATAATTTGAACTCTGCTTTGCTACCACCACTAATTTGAGAACCAAGTCCTTATATATTGACACTTTTTAATATATGAAACTAAAGGGACAGGGGGAGGAATTTAAAAGCAGTCTTCACTATTAATATGTAAATATCTAGCCCTGGAGAAGGTTGATATGGTGCAAACATGAATTATGCCAGGATAAAAGGGGAGGCTTAGCCACACTTAATCTTTTCTGATGTATTGAAGAAACATTAAATCAAAAATGTTGAAGGTATCTTCTTACATGTTGATGCGGGCACATGAACTGTATTTAAAGGTGAACAGCAAAGACATAAATAAAATAGAAAACTCCCCCAAAGCTGCTGAGGATCCCAAATTATTAATAGGAGACACATTCAGGCTTAAAAGCCACATGGAATGTGTGCTTTGAAATACACTTCAAATGTGACCTTAGAATAAAATCCTAGAGTTCTTAAGTCTTTTGAAGAGCTGTCTTGTTTATGGGGAAAATAATTTCTAACAAGTTTCCCTGAGTTTCAGGCTCCTGAATTCTTGAGTCTAGTCTGCTTCATTCACAGTACATTTTGTAAACTGAGATTTGAGAGTACTCTGTATGTTTTGATTATGGCTTTAAGAATATAGTTTCTCACAGTGGCTTGACGAAAGTGAGTTTCAGAGCACATTCTGACAGAGGGTGATTAAAGCTATTCACTGTGATCCTTCTTACCTCCATGACAAACAAATTTTGCTCTGAGTTTACACCACTAAAAGTTTATCTGGAGAGTCCCTCTGTGCCCTATAGTTGTGTTGTTCTGCAGCTGCTCTTTCATTTGGAGTGCTTATAGCAGTGTCTTTGTGCTAAATGCAAAGGGGTTGTGGCCACAGGCTTGGGTGAGAGTGAGCTTGCCAGTGTACTCCACAAGTGGATGCACTGAAAATGTTCAGTGGAGCTGGGGAGAGAGGAGGTCATTCCTCACTCTGTATGTGTACAGTGGGACTGTACTTCTAGTCTGAAGAAATACAGCTGCTTGAAGGAATTTCCTTTCCATCTGCTCACCTCTCAGTTGGCATGACTTCCTCAGTTTTGTCTTGTATCAGATGTAAAACATAATGTATCTAGGACTGAATTTTGGGACACGTCGTACAAAAGCTGAGTTTTTTGGTGTCTGAGTTGAAAGCCGAGGGGCATAATTCTCTTACAGTTCAACACACAACCAGCACTGCACGGGGACAGAATCATTCTGTGTTAATCTTGTATTATGTTTGTGTTTGCTTTCTTCTGTTTACATATTCTTTCTTGCCATGAACAGTTCCTTGCTCCTCTGCCAGAAATGCATGTCACAGCCCCTTTCTTTCTCCCTTACTTTATGCTAATTTATCCTCCTTATTCCAAGCTTTCATCAGTTCCCTGTGATGGAGAGGAGGTGAAGCAGTTGGAAGAGATGTTCTAGAGATGTTCTTCCCTTAAGCAAATACAGAGGGCTTTACGTGGTGACAAAGTAATTGTACTGCAAGGGCTCCACAAGTGGTTTCTCCATTCAGGAGGAAGAGTCACTTTTTAACTGGTAGCCTCTGAAGAAGTGTCCACTGATGAAGCCACTCTACTATGATTAATTTCAGTCCTCTTCTCCATAAAGATAAACTGTGATGTGTGTATTCTTTCTTCTTCTGCCAGAAAAACAGTGTAGAGAATGTTTTTGCTAGCAACCAGAGCCCTGTGCAGACCATGGCTTGTATTAGGGAAGAGCTGCAAACTAGAGGACAAGTCTCTGGGGTGTAATTCAATACCTGGCTCGATGTCATTATAGGTAATGGAAGAATATGTGATTCTGTAATAGATCTATATAGGCCTAATTAGTGATCCTAGTTTAGATGAGTGTCTTTCAGATAACGTCTGCATGAGTGCGAAACATGACTGTTTTGAAGGGTCAGATATTGGTATTAGATACATGTCAACTCAGATGCCAGACTGTTTAGGAGCTAAGATATGATGTTAAGTCCTGGGAGCCTGAGGTTTAATTTCTCTACCTGTAAGATGGGGATTTTCCAGTAAGAGCATCGTGAGCGTAGAATCATATCAGTGAATTTAAGATGCTAAGATACCACATTAATGAAAAAGATGGAGATAGCTTCTATTGTCTGCCCAGTGTGAAGACAGAGAGGAGGTTTCTGCTCCCTGTCTTGCTAGGGGGCTCCCCTACAGTGGCAGTCTTAAGTAGGATTGCTGGCTGGGCCAAGAGGAGCCGCTTCACTGGGTGGCAGGGCAGGTTTCCCTAGTGCAGGCTCCCACAGGTGTGTGGGGAGTGACACTGGGTGTTTGTTGTGCCTGATACGTGCCGTTATCACTGCACACAGACAGCTGGTGCCTGACGCAGTTTATCAGTGTTTGCTCTTCAGTGTTGTCTCATGCTGGGAGATGGGCCCAACCAAGGAAAGAGGAAGAGAAAGATGATGAGGGTTATGAGTTCAGATATCTGCCCAGGACTAGGGGTTGCATGAGTCATCTGTGAGGAGATGCTGGTTAGCCTTACCCCAGGCAAAGGTATCACAAGCAGAGGGTACTCTTGTGGATATAGAAACTGAGACACATAGTAGAACTAAAATAAGTTGGGAGTGGATCTCGCTGTTGAAACCGCTTATAACAGAGAAAATTTTAAGGTCTGTTTCTGAGATCTGATTAAGTTATTTTTTCTAACTTATCTCTGTCAGATATATCTGGAGCTTCTATTACTGCTTTATGACCAACATATTTTACTATCATGACACAGCCTTAAGTTAGGAAAAAGCTATTGTCCTCGTTTTTCGTAAAGGAGGAATCTGAGATACTGGGCAATCAGGTAACTTGCCTGAGGTCACAATGACTATCTGTAAAAGAGCCACTCTGAAGGCATCTTTCAGCAAAGCAAATAGAACGATCACAACCCTGGCCCTCAGGAGTGCAGACTTTGGCTTTCTCTGGGATATGCTTGGAAGAGTTACATGGGATGTGGTCCTAGAGAGAATAGGGTTCCAGGACATCTCGTTGATTTTCAAGGGTTACTTGCGCCAAGCTCAAGAACAGTCCTCCCCCATGTACAGGAAACCAAGCAAAGGTGGTAGCAGGTGTGCATGGATGAACAAGGAGCTCCCAACAAAGCTCATACCTAAAAAGGATGCAGAGAAGAAGTGGAAGCAGGGACGGGCGACCTGAAAGGAATATAGATAAACTGTCTGAACGTGCAGGAGTGTACTTAGGAAAGCTAAAGCCCACCTGGCGTTGAATCCAGTCGGGGCTGTGAAGGGCAACAAGAAAGGCTTCTTCAGAGATATCAACAACAACATGAAAACCAGGGAAAATACAGGCACACTACTGAAAGAGGCAGGAGACCTCATAACAAAAGGCATAAAAAAGGCCAAGGTACTTAATGCCTTCTTCATCTCAGACTTTATTGGCAGGATTTGCCTTCATCATTACCTAGCCCCTGAAGCCTGTGGGAAAGACTGAAGAAAGAAATACTTCTCCTCAGTAGAGGATGATCAGGTTAGGGAACATTGGATGTACCCAAGTCCATGGGTGGATTCCTGATCAAATGCATTCACAAGTGCTGAGGGAGCTGGGCAGTGTGTGAGGCCATTCTTGATAATCTTTGAAGAGACACTGTGATGGGTCGAGGTCCCTGAAGACTCCTGGGTTCAAGAAGGGAAGAAGGAGGACCTGGGGAGCTGACAGGATTGTCAGCCTCACCTCTGTTGCTGGGAAGGTGATTGAGCAAACAAACTCAGAAATAATTTCCAAATATATTAAGGTCAAAAAGCTGACTGGGAGTAGTCAGCACGGATTTATGAAGGGGAAGTCATACTTAACCAACCTGATAGCCTTCTGTGATAAAATGATGGATGAGGGAACAGCAGTGATTATAGTTTGTCTGGACCTTAGCAAAGCTTTCAACACTGTCTTGGGTAATATCCTCATTTACAACTTTATAAGTACAAACTATGTAAAAAGCCAGTGAGGTGTATTGAAAACTGGCTGAAAGGCTGTACTCAAAGAATTGTGATCAGCAGCCCAAAGTCCATCTGAAGGCCAGTCATTAGTGGTGTACACCCCAGGGGCTGATACTGGGGCCAGTATTGTTTAACAGCTTCACTCATGACCGGGATACTAGGACAGAATATACCCTCAGCAAGCTTGCAGATGATATTGGGGGGAATGGTTGGTGCATTGTATGGTCATGCCATCATTCAGAGGGCTCTCAACAGGGTGGAGAAGTGAGTGGACAGGAATTCCATGAAGTTCAAAAGTGAGTAATGTAAAGATGTGCACCCGGTGATGAATAAACCTAGACAACAGTGCATGCTGGGAGCTGACTGGCTGGAAAGCAGCTTTGCAGAAAAGCACCTGGGATGCTGTTGGACAACAAGTTGTACATGAGCCAGCAATGCACCCTTGTGGCAAAGAATGCCAACAGATTCCTGGGCTGCATTAGGAATAGCATTGCCAACAGGTTGAAGGAGGTGAGCCTTCCTCTCAGCAGTAGTTAAGACCACATCTGGAATGCTTTGTCTAGTTCTGGACTCCCCAGGACAAGAATGATGAGGGGTTACCAGAGTGAGAACAGGGAAAGGCCACTAAGATGATTAAAGGGTTGTGGCAAGTGAAATACTAAGAGAAGCCGAGAAGGCTGGGATTGTTTAGCACGGAGAACAGAAAGTCCAGAGGGGATCTTATCAGTGTGTACAAATACTTGATGAAAAGATGTGAAACTAAAGGTAAAGCTAAAGCATGTCAAGGGCAAAAGGTGTTCCTTGCTGACTATGGAAAATCCTACTTTTAGAAACGAGATAACTACTCCCCTTTCATATAAAATATGAATAACTCTCATGTGTCTTTAGTTCACTTCTTGCTTACATTTCACCTTAAAATCTGCTGGCTAATGGCTTGAAGTGACATTCAGTACTAGTGCCCAAGCTTATCTGAGCTCTTAGTAGAAACCATGCAGTGGCCTGGTCATTGCAGAGCAGAAATGGATATTTTCAGAGTACTGTGTCAGGGCTTGTCATAGTGGCAAGTCTCCTATAACTGGTTTAAAAAACCCCAGACAGGAGTACAAGTTCTGCAGTGCTGTATCTCCAGCTGTCATTAACCAGCTTAGATACAGTGACTTCTGAAGGATGATACAGTTTGGCATTAGATGAATGAATACGTAGTACTTTGTCAGAGTGGACAGTCCCGGGCACCAAAGAGCAATCATCCAGAGATGGTGAATGACAGGCAGCTGAGCAAGAATTCTTCTTGGTGCCTCTGCTCAACCAGATAGCAAATAGAGGAAAAACTACAAATAGAAATGACTTCTGTTACATTTGCAAGTGAGCAGCGTAAAGCTTTTAATGGGATTTGATTGGTGAAATGTCTTTTGGTTGGGAAATGCTGGTTTGATAAAATGAAACATCACATGGGAAAGTTTCCATTTGTATACAACTTGTTCTAGGAAAGCATTTTCAAGCTCAATGTAGAATTTTTGATGCAAGGTCTGCCCTGAATTATCTTGTACTGCTGAGGTTGTATAAGCAATCAGGATGTAAAATCTATCCCACTTCAGCCCTTTCCACCCCCTCAAAAAAGAAAGACTTTGGAAAGGGTCTTGGAAAAGAGGAAATTGCAGGAAGGTGTGATGAATAAAATTACAAATGTGAGGAGGATTTGTACAGTGCAGAGTCATGAGGTTTGAACCAAGAATAAAAACATTTCATGCAGTGCACAATTAAATTATGAAACTCATTGTCACAAGATGTTGTGGAAACAAAAATAATAAATGGACTCAAAATAGAATTAGACGGGTTCATAGAAGAGAAGTCCACCTGGGCTTTCAAATAAGGAGTTCTGGAGGGAGTCATTAGCTTCATATACCTTTTATTGCTAAGAGCAATCCAACATTAGATAAAATATGGTGGAGCTCGCATTTGCTTCAATAACAGTTTGTTTTCCTCTTCTCTTCGGCTACTAAGTGCCATGGATAGGTGATAGTGGCTGTGCATTTGTTATGTTGTTGGTGGCTACCGCCTGCAGCACATAGTCTGACCAGTACCGCCTCCTACACTGGTGATTTCTCAGCAAGACCATTCCTGTAATCATTAGATTCATGTTTGATGTTTGAAAGCTGACAGTCTTTAAAATACTGATGGTTCACACTGCACGTCCTGGCAGTGTATGATTAATGGGACAAACATGTTCCTGTGGTGTTTCTGAGCTTGCAGGCAAGTATTTTAATTTGTCTGTAATACTTCTTTGATGAATGTTATGAGGACATGTGCTTACTGAAGGGGTATGGTAGCCTGCTCCTTGCAAGTTGCAATTTTAACCATTTAGGAGCTGAGAACAAAGAAATTCACCTTCTCTTCCTATTTCCTTTCTAAAGGTTACCCTTCTACCCCTCACGGTTGCTCCTTTTTTCTTCTTCTCCATCATCACATAATTAGTCTTGCAATTTCCCCTTCCTGCCTTCTGAGTCGCAGGTCAGGGAAGGGAACATTGAGCCCTCGACCACTTCTAGAAATGTTCCTGGCAGGCTAGCAGATTTACTGAAATGTTTTATCCGTTTTACAAATTGGAGCTAAATGTCATCTCCTCCCCAAGCACAGCCAGTCGGGTTCAGTTGTTGCTAAAACATAGACCATTACCTTATGCTTCTGTGGTGAGGGTATAAGTTAAGCTTTATATTGACTGAGAATTTTAGTTGGATAGTGGAGAATAAAAGTAAATGTGTGATAACTAACTAACAGATTTTCATCATTGATTGAGATTGAGGAAACAACAAAGTGAAACCATATATAATTTACCTGGTAGTGAGTTTTACAATTGCAGGTTCAGATTGACAGAGCTATTTATGATTAAGTTTGATTTGGATAAACGCCCATGTGTTCAATGTTGATCTTGTCTGCTTGTCAGTGACTGATTGTGCTTAGGTTATCAACCTCTTGGGCTTGGGATATGGAAAGACTTGAGGACATAAGCTTGTTCAGCTTTCTGAATGGATAAAAGAAGATGGTCTTCTATATTTTGGTTGTGAATCTATACCACAGGCCCTGCCAAGCTCCAGGGTGGCCAGAAATCCAGTTGGTTTATTTCATTCTGAACTAAAGATGAGTATCAGCAACAGGTTTCAGATGCTGTGATCCTTCCATTTGAACCCACAGCTGGAATTCTCATCCTTCTCTAGTGATGAGACACTGGTGAAGACAATTACATTATATCATAACTATTTTTTGCTTACTAATACCCAGAATTTCTGTAAAACTTTTCTGTGCAGTGAGGGCATCAACACGCAGCACACTTGAATGAGAGGATCTGCTGATCAGATGCTTTCTACAGACATGGCTTCAGTCAGGTCTATGGAAGCTATCTGTTAAATGTAGACAGGAATGTGCAAGAGTGAGTAAATAAAAAGTTCTGTAAAAGATGCTCTTATGTTGTGGGGAGAAAGAAATTTTCCAAGGCACATTTGCCCAGATCACTGCTTGCTAAAAGGCATTTTGTGTTGCTTGTGATGTTTTGTTTTCTAAATGCTTCTTGCCTTTCTTTAGAGAGAAATAGACTAATAAACAGGGGTTTGGCTCTGGATTCAGAATGCTCTGGTTAAGTGATGTTTAGGTCTGTTTTTCATCTTTTCTCTGTGAGAAAACAGTTACAATCTCAATATAGAGCATAAACTGGTCAGAGTCCAGGAGAGGGTAATTTACAGTGCTGCTCAGTCAGTTCCTTTCCTGACATATTTTAGAGAGATGGGAAGACACCTCAAATAGGTTTGGCAGAATTTACCGTGATAGAAGGATGAACACAGCTATTTGCTAACCTTTTAACCCAGGGTGAACTGGTTTATCAGTCAGTAAACAGAAGCCTGTTTATTCTCGAAAGATTTAACTTTACCAGTAAGGGTTGAGACCCCAGCCCAGAGCAGAGCAGGGTGTGGGGAAATAATTTTGTTCAGAGAAGGACCTGTCCAAAGTGTTTGGAGAGGGATAAAGCTGGGAGGGAAATTTTCTGTACAGGGGCCATACTGTTGAAGTTTTCCCTGTTTGGTTCAGCCGTGTGACTGATCACCTGTAGCCATTTCACTGCCAGCTTTCAACAGATACAAGGAGATATTCAAGCACACACCTTTGCTGGGTTAAAAAATGAGTCTGCACAAGGCTCAGCTTACTTGAAAATTAGAGAACTTCAGCTCTGATTCTAACTTTGATATTAGGCCCTTTCTGTATAAATAGACTGAGAAACTTCCTAGATCTGAGCTCCATCAGACAGGTCTCCTTAAGTATACCAGTATATTAGCTAATACTCTGTGTAAGCCAGTGTCTAAAAATACCCACACCCCATGGGCACTTGCTAGTGCTGTGTGAGCCAACAAGTTTTCTCACAATCAGAGATGAGGAGGAATATTTTCTGAGTTCATGTGGGTTCACCATTCCTGTCTGTTGCAACCAGATTCAAGACTGAATTTGACCTGAGGAAGATGCCAAGCCTGAGACATGCCTGGATTTTCAGAGGTTATGTGAGCTGTAGTGAACTTCCCAGCCAGTCTCAAGGCTTGTAGTGACATGTATAGGCAGGATGCTTTCTCCCTGTTCTGGTACCTGCAGCAGAATAACTGTGGTGGTACTAGCTCATGAGAGCATCACTAGAACTCTCTCCATACAATGATACCGGGAAAGCAAATGCCTTCAGCTCCCCAGCAGCAAGTTCACATGAGATTTAATCACTAAACAGTTTTAGAAACCTAAGTTTTTCTTCGGGAAGATAAGAGTTGCTCACTGGTAAACTTGTCTACAGATAAACAAATTTACACCAATGGTGAAAGCAGGGAGTTCGGTCTCCATTACCCCTTCTCTCCTTGGCACATGTGTATGCACAGATCTCTAGGTGAAGCTTCTGATAGCGGTTTACATGCAATGCAGCCAGCTCTCTGGATTTTATTACTATTCTTGCAATATTAAGTCTAATTCTGGAGTCTGCAGCCTCTGCAATCCAGTAATTATGTGTGAATCTTGCATTTCATTTTTGAGAAATGTGGTTAACAGAAAGCAAAATCCAAGTGTGACCTGGAAGCTCAAAACATAGAAAACAAATTACATATACATATATAGTGATTTTTATTCTACTCTCATCATATTCTGTAGTCTAAGTCATTGTTTTTAAAACAATGCTTTGAAATGCATTGGGAGTTGTTTCATATGAGGAGATAGGTGATAACAGTGGAGTATGTAGATATGCAGCACAATGTTTCATTCTTGTCACAGGGCACCTATAGCTTTGGAGTTACTACGTGCAGGGAACAACACTGAAGCAGCTGGCATTTTATGCTTTAGTTGTGATTCTCATGTGAGCAAGCATGTGCTCCTTCCGCTTTTATCTCTCACCAGAAAGCTCTGTTTGCTCTTTCTGTGGGGAAGAGTTCACATTGTTTTCATCATCTCTCATACAACTCATTGTGTTATAAGTTATCGTGAAGTCTCATCATGCTTTGAGCCTCAGTCACAGAGAGGCTGTGAATTCCACAGGTTAGTTATACTTTGAGTATAACAATATCCATGTTAAGAAAGTGACTTTCTCTTTCAAAGGATACCTCCTTGTTCTTGTGTTTTGAGAGATGAAAAACAGAAATGGAGAAGTGAATGGAAGAATAAAAGTCTGTGTTTGCTATCTCCTGGGCTCCCATCCCAAACGTTGAGTCTCAGGCTCCATAGTGTTATTAGCAGACTTTACACATTTTGAGGCTTTGTTCCAGGGAATAGTGCCAAAAATCCTGGTAATGTCTCAGCCATTCAGAAGAAGATTGGCCTGCTTGCCAGTTAGCACTGTGGGCAGGGTCTCCCTAACCTGCAGCCTGCTGTATTCACCACAAGGAAAGAGAGGATAATAGAAGGCTGAGGAATACCCAGGATCTCATTTGTACCTTTTATATAAGGATCTCCATCACTTTCCAGATATTCTTTAGTGGGCTTTAAATACTGTCTAGTGTATTGTCTGGGCTTCTGGTGTCTAGTTATGCAATACTTTGCTACTCAAGGTATACCTTCAATAGCTAAAAGAATACCTTGCTACCTTGCCATTCAAGAACTGGAGATTTTGGTCCTGCTACTGCCTTCAACTGTAGTGCGAGACAGTCATTGCTTCAGGAGCTTTTGATCAAAACAGAGAATGTAGAGACAGAGTTTGATCTCAAGTTTCCTGAGCTGTGGGACAACACTGACTGGAATCTTAGAGCTTGATTACTAGGTCAGTATAGTCTTTGACATGTGTGCTCAAACTGAGCCACAGTGTAGCTAAGAAAGTGGTGGGCCACTAAGTTCAGATATAAGTTCAGATGAGTGTGGTCTATACAGTGACCACAGATATCTTTTAATAACAGAAGCGGATGAGCAGCTGCAGACAGGATTAACTTTTTTTTTCTTTTTTTTTNNTTTTTTTTTTTTTCACAGAGAGAGAGCTAGTTAGCCAAACTTGATAAAATTTCCCAGAAGCTTGGTGCAAATGTTTTGGGTTGTAACTGCTGCAGATCTGCAGTCACATGAGTGCATTTTGTAAATGGGATGGAGGGCTGACCTCTGGGTAACTGCATGGGGCATTGTGTGGCAAGCATTTTTCTTAACTACAGGCTTTTGACCATGAGAGCAGGAGCCCGAGGTGGCGAACGTTTTCCCGAAAGTAAGTCCTGGGGATTGTTTCACATCTAAGGAACTTGTAGGTCCTTCCCCTACCAGTTATTCAGCTGAGCTATTCATCCTCAGGCAACTTCTCTGTAAAGGGCTAAAGCGGAGGCTGTAAACACAAAAAAGCTGCACAGGTCAAAGACTGTACCTTTTCCTAAGCTGTGTAAAACTTTCCAACACATCCTAGAGCTGTGGAGATACTCTCACAGTGCGCTAAGGCTAAGGTGGGGGGATGTTGCCCTCCAAAACGAGGTTTCTGCTTCTGGTGCTTTGCAAGCAGATCAGAGGCCAGCCCAGGGCACCAGGTTGCCTGCAGCACAGCTCACATTGTCTATCAGGAAGGGATACAGAGTGTGGCATACAGACAGCAACAGTTGCTCAGCTTTTCCAGCTATCTAGAATAGATCTGACAAGCAATTAGAGCATGAATATATTACAGAGCCGATGGGGGATGCCTTTGTTAAAACTTGTGACCCATACTTAGCTGTTGTTTACATTGGCTGCAGCTTCGAGGGTGGGCAAGACCCTACCTGCCTGTCTTTCTCCTCTCTCCTTCCCCGTGCGGAGGGAGCCGAGGAGCTCTGCATCTCATTGGATATTTCAAATGCTTTCTGCACAAGTCATAATTAATGCTGAGTTGCAGAGCTAAGACCAGATGTGCTGCTGAGATTATCTCCCAGGGCAGATCGGCTGCTCTCCGCTCTGTAGCGCTGAGTGAATGGAAAGCTGCCAGTGCTGGGACTCAGAATGTGTCTGATGCCTGAAGTCAGGACTTTCTTTCTCTGCCGCTCCTGCTGTCTGACACTGCCTGGGTTCTGCTTGAAGCTCAGCGCCTGTCATGTAGCGGAGTGCTGCACAAGAACGAGAGGTATGAGATGATTTTCCAGAGTTTAGATTTGTTATGGTTTTATTTTCCTAGAGGAAAAGCAGATATTTGAGCTTAGCGTCAGACAGAAGCTAAGAATCTGGAAAAGAAGCTGGCTCTACAAAGCGGGAATGAGTGGGAAGGACCCAGTCTATGGCCAAAAATACTACTTGACGCCAAGCTAGCATTTGAAGATTGTTCTGGGGAGGTGTGTTTCTGTTTGCTTTTAGATAGAATATTTAAATGGATGTATGTGGATGAGAGCAATTGGCTCCTAGTATATGAAGGTGGCTTTTAGTGGGGAATGGGGTCAGAAGACACCAGGTTCTGCCACAGATCCATTTCTGTGACCTTGGGCAAGTTATTTCATTAGTTTTTCTTGATTCCTAATTATCTGATGCTTCCTTTCTTTTTCTCTGTTCTTGCATGCTTTGTCTGTCTGGATTGTTTAGTTCTTAGAAACTATCTTTTCTTAGGCATGCATAGCTCCCAACGAGGAACTCCTTTCTCAATTGCTGCTGCAGTAATTCACACAGTGTGCGCTTGGGTGGGCCAGGGGAGGGGAAACAAGAGTTAGAGGTTTGTGTGTGTTTTGTGCTGTGGAAGCGTATGCATTTCTGAATGTCTGCCCGTGATTTTTTTCTCTGTGCTTTCATGTATGAGAGGGTCAGATAAGTGGGAGCCTAAGCATGAATGTGGGAAGGTAAAAGCAGATGCTTACCTGTGCAGGTGAGCACGTACAAAATCTTTACATCTGTAAACTGCCTGTCTGTGAGGCACCACATGCATGCGCGGGTGTATGTACTGCTGTATAGCAGCATCCAGGTGTGTGCCTGATTATCTTCCCACACATCTTTTAACGTGTGTGTACTAAGCTGTACATACAGCTGATGTAGGTGTGCCTGGACTTTTCCCACTTTAAGCACATACAAAGTCCACAGTCCTCCCTGTAAAGAAAATGTATTCAAGAACTGACTTTATTATCTCTGTCCTTAGTTTATTTTGGTTGAAATCAGAGCTCTGATGAGGAAAAATGAAGCAGGGAGCATATATTTTCCTGCCCACTGCATGTCTGGACAGCATAACTGAATGTATAGGCTTTGTATGCCTGGAGCTGGTGGGTGAGCTATTCAGGCCAGGACAGAGAGCCTGTCTGTGTCTTAGTCAGTACATCGTTCCTGGCTCACTTTTTCCACAAAGAGCCACCTAAAAAACAGAGACAGCTTGTTGGAGTAGAGGAAAGACATTCTGTAGCTCTGCTAGCCCATTTTTTTAGTATCTCTTGAATTTTTCTGAGATTAAGGATGTGGTCCTAGGCATGCTGGGTTTTTTTTCAGCCTTGAAACCAAACAAAAGTGCCTAGCTATAGATAAGGGTATGACAAGGAAAGTTAACCCTTGGGTTGCTAGTAGCTTTTGGCTTTATTTCCAGCCTAACTCTGTCTGGGAGTGTAACTGGATGGCACTGGCTCCCCTTCTTCTGCACGAAGAGAAAGACTTTAATGTCTTCCAGCAGGATCATCAAATGGAGTGAAGCACTGCCAAGTTCAGTCTGAGTTGCCGGCCCCAGTAATTAAAAACAGGCTTGTGCCTTGAGGAGCCAGCAGATGAGGCTGTGTGTGACTAGCTTCATATTAGCTTTTCTTTGCAAGGCAGGGCAGTCCCTGTCCAGCCCAGTGATGCGGTCATATCCTGATAGTTTCAGGGACATTTGACTACATCAGTTTTACCAGCCCTTCTGAGACCTAGCTGAAGTGAGATGAGCTTTACAACGCTAGCAGGACACTGCCTCCTCAGTCAGCCCTCTTTAGCCCTGGGAGACTGATGTAGGTGCATCTGCTATGTCTCTTGCCAGTCTAGCTGTGAGAGCCCTAGTGGTAATTTTCCTGAGGGCAGATTTCATCAAGGCCCCCCAGCAGATGCTCAGATGAAAGATTTCCACAAGCCTATAACTGTCAACAGCTCCAAATTGCCTTTGACAGTCCCTTTCCAGCCCCATTCCAAAGATAGCTCTTAGCTTCCTCCTTCTCTGAACCCTAACACTAATTTCCTTTTCTAAGCCATGCAAAAGCTCTGCAGCCACTGCACAGATGAACAATTTATCCAAGGCAAACTTTCCAGCCCCAGTCTAACTGCAGCTCTTTGCTTTTGCTAAACCCCAACCCTAATGCTCTTATTGCCAAATAACTTGGCCTAGGAGCAATCTTTCTTCTGAGCTGGTGGGGTGGTCCTTGTCTATGTCTCAGCAAAAAAAAAGTAGGGCTAGGATAGACAGAAAGAAAAAGCAAAAGAGCTGAAGTGTAATTTGGGCTGCAAAGGGAAAGTTGCAGTTACCAACAGACTTGGCTTGGGCAAAATACTTTGGCTATGCAATGCTTGGTGACCTTTTGTAGCAGTTCTCTGAAAAATTAGGGTTCAGGGTTGAGGGAAAGAGAAAATATAGATCTGCAATTGGAGTAGGGCTGGAGTGGGGCTGCCAGACCAAGGTGGGAGGCAGCCAAGAAAGCTGGGCTGGGAGAAGACTTTCCACCCTGGCAATGGCTTCAGGGTTTTATCTTCCCCTCAGCAAAAAGCAATCTGTGAGGACTGTGTGATCTTACCTGCACAGCCCTTAGATATGCACTGTCACACAAGAAACTCATGCTTGTGCCAGCTTCTTTCACTCATCGTATGATAGATCAGCTTCATCCTCAACCACGTCAGTCTTGGTTTCATGGCTGGTTTTTCTTGTTACCTACTTAAAATGGCGTGAAGGAAGGTGAGCAGTATTGCAGTAGAAGAATATTACAGTGCCTTTGTTTCCTCCAAAGATTACTGTTTCCATCCAGAAGAAAAAGATATTACCAACCTCCATGCCTGAGAGGGGGAAAGACAAGGTCCCCAGCATCTTGTTCTGTAGCAGACACCCATAGTAATGTTAACAGTGTGCTTGTGAAAGGTCCATTTGCTGTGTTTTCTGAATCTCAAAGCAGGTCACCCATTTATCTCTGTTATCGTAGCGTCACATTCCTTAACCTCTGTGTCAGTGGTCTCTGTTTGGCTGCAGTCAGCTTGTTACCCAGGAGTCACTCATGGGTTGATTTTATCTACAGAAAGATACTGCTGTTTCAATCCAGGTTGACTGAGAAGGCAAGGACTGATGGTGCCTGAAATGTAGCAGAGCACATTGCTGACCACAGACCAGCCAATGCTAGGGAAAAGCAGACAAAGCTTCACACTGAAAGTGGAGATGATGCATGCAGTTGTTCTGTGTGTGCTTGTGTATATGTGTGTTTGACACTGCCTTTGTCCTTGCTCTGAGTTAAGTCTAGAGCACCAGAACATGAGCTTCTGGAAAAACATTCTCTCTGTACTCTATACCCGGAGAATGCAGGGCATTTACCTCTTTCCCAGAGCCTTCTCTAGACAAGCCCTTTAGGAAACAGGGCCTTGATTCAACAAGTAGACATTTGAGAAAAGAGGGCTGCTATCCCATAGTTGCCCTGACATTTACCACAGCTTAACCTCCCTAAACCTGCATGTCTTGCATCTAGAAGAGTGAATACCATGTATCCCTTTAAGGAAAGAGATGGGTTTGGTGGGAGGAAGCCTGGCTCAAAGATCGGTGATAGGATACAGAGTTTTCTGTCTCTAAGGTGCACAGCCTGGAGTCTAACCCAAGCTTGCTGTAACTAATGCTGAAGGACCTTAGTTTGCATTGGTCTGTGGCCCAGAATCAAACATTCAGGTCAGAGGAAGAAGGGGAAATGATCACTAGCAGAATAGCATGGAGGTTAGACAGGACACATGTTCCTGCTCAGCTTTGCAGAGCTGAGTGGTCTGCACTGTAGCTTGCAGCTCTTGTTAGCTGGATCATTCCTGTGTGTATTTACTATGATATGCAATTTTCAGAGTTACTCCCCCACAAGCAAGGTCAGCAGAGAGGCTGAGAGATGAATCAGCCATGGAGACTTCACTTTTTCAGCTATGATCTGGATCCGCAAGTTATCTGAGAAACTGGGCTGAAAAGACTTCTGTTTCATGGCTGCCTAGCCTCTGAAGGTGCCCTGGAAACACCTGGACAATGCTGACCCCATATACCAAGCAGTTCTGCTGTGCTCCAGCGTGACAGCATGGACTACATGATGAGATTGCAGAGCAACCTGTTCAAAGGCAGGAAGAGATTCCCTGTCACAGAATGTGACTTCAGAGATGCCTCCCTCAGTGAAAATTCAAACAGATTAGAAATGGGAACAAGTCAAGCCTTTACTCTGCAAGAAAACCAGTATTTATGGTGATAAAGATAAGTCACTCCCATGCTCCAGGGCATGCCCCCCTGCCAGGATAAGGAGGGAATTTCCTTTGAGACTCTTCATGGCCTTCCAGCTCTGATAATGTAATGCACTTGTGTAGGCTGGGGTGTAAGTAAGGTTTCTGTCTTCTGATGTGTAACAAACTGGCAGGGTAAGGAAATTGGTCTTTAAGTTCCTTTTCCTGTGTT
Source organism: Pampusana beccarii (assembly GCA_013399365.1). Taxonomy (NCBI): domain Eukaryota; kingdom Metazoa; phylum Chordata; class Aves; order Columbiformes; family Columbidae; genus Pampusana; species Pampusana beccarii. The sequence continues at coordinate 588,116 of VWYH01007991.1, read as the reverse complement.
TCACTGAGGGAGCTGAAACTGTTAGTGAAAGGTTTGTTTCACTGAGGATTCAGCAGGGTTGGACTGAATACAGAAAGCGGGCATGGTTTGACATGATGTTTCCCGTGAAGCACAGTGAATGGTGGTTAGCAATCTTTCTGCCAGGAGTTATCAGCCTCCCATGAATATAGCACTAAAATAAAAATGGCAAGTGTGGTTACTAGCAGGAAGGTACATCAAGCCTTAAAAATGACCAAGTCCCCTGGCTTGGTATAAGCACACACCTGCGTTCATTAAACACTGCTTCTGCTGTTGGTTGGGAGCACAGCATAACTCCAATATTGCATCCTACTTTTTTGTTTTTCAGACCCGCAGGATTAACTGAGTTCTGAATGCATGATCCGAAGCTTCTTGGTATCAGTGGAAAGCTTTCTGTTGCTTTGAGAAACCTTTGAATAGAATTTCCTATCTGCTATGGTCTGGTCTCATCTGAAATTGAGTAGATCCTGGGATTCTCTCACATACTGAATTCTTATTATTAATACCAAAATATGATTACTGTGGATGCTGTCCTCACTGACTCCACCACATTTTGTAGGGTGCTAGAATGATGGTTTCAGAACACAACTCAGTGGCTGTCCTTTTAGATGGAACAGTTTCCTAGTGGCAGGTATTGAACTAAAACCTCTGGGTCTTACAGCCTGAGCCCCTTCTGTGCTGTTGAAAAGATCTGCTGCCAATGGTGGCATTCAGCAGCTGGTATTGACAAGGAACTCCAGTTTCCCCAAAGAGAGAGATGGTGCGTCATACTTGATGATACATGTCTACAATAGATGTGACTTAAGAATTACCTAGGCCACTCTGGTTTTAGAGTATCTGGTGCTTCTGATATTTTCAAGGTGCAGGAAGTGCAGTACACACATTTTAGTGGGAAGGGCAATGTATTTTACATGCATTTTATTCTGTTTTAATTTTTATTCAGCAATTTTAATTAAAGGAAAAATAGAAATGCAAAGCTTGCAGGATGGCAAGGGGTTTTCACAGTAGCCAATCTTTATGTTGACAACTGTATTCTGTCATGCTAGCAATCCCCTGCTAGCAGGATTGCTGCCTGTTGGGCTGGGCAGCTGCAAACTGTTGAAGGGCAACTGTGTGACAGCTAAGAGATGGGTACAAGCAGAAAGGAATTGTGTCCCATAAAGTCAATGTAGCCTTTGTTTTGGTATTCTTGGGAGAGAAAATGCAATGGAAGTATAATTCAGTACAGCTGCAGATAACCGTTAAACATAATCTTAACCCCACCTTCTTTGTGTATAATGAGATACAAACTGGCTTAGGGCAGAGGATAGTTTGAAGCACTCTTAACAAGGCAAAAAAAAAACAGAACAAAACACTCAGCATATAATTCTTGATTTAAAAAATAATTGTATCTTTCTGAGTTTGTTAGAAACTGGACCTTCACACAGGTTCACCCCCTTCATGTGAAAGTTTCCCTCATTTTATGCCTCGAGCAATAGCTCAAGAAGAGCTTAAGCTGACACCCAGATGTGTTTCTTGCTCTCTGTTGGCAGGGATCTTTGGACAGCGGTTGGAGGACACCGTACAGTATGAGAGGAAGTATGGCCACCGCTTGGCCCCACTGCTGGTGGAACAGTGTGTGGATTTTATTCGGGAGCGAGGTCTTACAGAGGAAGGGCTCTTTCGGATGCCTGGCCAAGCCAACCTTGTCAAAGATCTGCAGGATTCTTTTGACTGTGGAGAGAAGCCACTTTTTGACAGGTGAGTTGACATCATCAAATTCAGGCTAGTTTATCTGTGACATGTAAAATCTGACAGGAATGGCCTTGCAGCAGCTGTCGTAGCTTACATGTTCTTTCCACACCATCATTCTCTTAATTCAAAGTGCTTCTGGGGCTTTCTGCTGCATGGTGTTGGGAACAGAGACCTTCATCCAGCTAAGTGCTTGAGCAGAGGGAGAAATTGCACCTGTTAGTCTAGATGGGGCTACTCCAGTGTTGATGTAATCACTCCTCGCCTGGTACGAAGGCATGCTACCTGCCTTTTTGCTCTACTGACCATGCCAATGTCAGAGAGCAGCAACGGCCAGCTGGTCCGCAAAACAAGGCGAGCCAGGAGCCAAGTGTGGTAACAAGGCTGGCAGAGGCAGCGACAGAGTCCAGTGATCACCAGGCAAATCCATAGTGACGAGGCAGGGCCAAGATCAGGCTTGGTAATCTGTCCATGAGTCAGGGTCCCGGTCCAGATCAACAGGGTCTGTAGCCAGGCACAGACATGGCTGTGAGGCAGTGAGAGTTGTAGCTCTGACGTGGGATGAACGCTAGAGGCTCAGCTTAATACCAGCTCCCATGGGAACAGTGTGAGTCCTGGCTCAGAGTGCTCCATCCAAGGTCAGCAAGGGAAGGGCAGCAGCTCTCAGCTGTGTTATCTCTACGTTGGCCCTGAGCCCAGGCAGTCAAATCATCAGGAAGGTAGATGCTCTCATGGCCCTTGCAGCCAAATCCTGTCCATACTCTGTAATTAACATTTCCTTCCCTCTCTCATACCTACATGCTATTCAGAGTGTAGGTTGGCATTGTGCTAACCTAAACAGTGCTTTGAGAAATGGGCTTTGATCCTAACAGAGACCTTGAACTCTAGGGATATTTGGATCAAAGGCCATTGTGCAGATCTGGCCCCATGTCTATCCCAAGTCCAGAAGCTGGGATCAGATCTGGGATCCTGACTTCGAGACCTGGCTCCATTTCTTGCTGGACCTCACTAGTACCACTTCGCCAGGTGATGCAGGCAGCACCTGGTGTATTGCCAGCACATTAACCAAGAGATCACTTCCCCTGGACCTGCAGCCGGTCTTGCATCCCTGCCTACCACTGCAAGACGAGCTAGTGCTCTCCTGCATAGGCAGCACAGTGTTTGGTATCATCCTGTGAAGAATGTCCTTTGAGTTTATTTGGAACATTCTTCTAATTCTTCCCTCCCTTTGGCTTCCCAGACCACCCATCCTTCTGTCTTTGATTCTTAACCACAGTCAGTATTGGCTCCCTAAATGGAAGCGCCAAATATTTAGAGATATTTCCATGAAAAAATAAAGTTTGAAATCATCAAATTGTCTCACTTCTTTTCTTACACAAAACCTTTGGGTTTTTTTTAACTTGAATGTCTGTGTATTCTGGTTCTGAATTAGAATTATCTTAATTCATGTGAAAGTGAGCAAAGTTACTTTGGAAAGTGCTCACGTTCTGAAACATGAGTATCTACGGTAGGGATTGATTAGGAATGACAGTTTCATTTTCAGGTTTACTAACTTCATTATCATGAAGATAAGCCAAGCCTCCTCCCAGCATTTTTAAAGCAGAAAACACCTTTATTTCCATAGGCATTTGCACTGGCTAAATAGTTCAGTGCTAAGTCTCACTTTTATCAGAGGCAGTAAAGATCTCCATGAAGGAATGCCTGCATTTTGGGTAGCTGATTTGAAATGTGATAACTGAAGGTTTAGTACAGAATTAAAGGAGGCAAGCCTAGGGGTACCTGAGTAGTGTGAGAATTGAGAGTCCTCCGGTCATTGCTTTCTGCTCTTTCCACCATGTCCACCATGACTTTGTAGGCTCAGTGCTCTGATCTTTGATATGTATAGGCACAGACAGTGAGAAGGGAGAGGCAGTTCTACCCTGGCTGAGAGAATTAAATGCTTCTCCTCCTAATAAGCATAATTTTCTCTACGTGTAACTGAACTAACTGTGTATGGCCTATGATACCTAAGCAGTGGCAAATGTTTTCTGCAAGTGTGAAATTCAGATGCTTGTTTCCAAATCAGGTGCAGTGAAAGCAGTGAAAGGGATTTTTTTTTTTTTTTTTTTTTTTTCCTTCCTGGTTACAGTCAGTGTTTTTAGATGTCTTTTGCATCTACAGTGATCTTTCAAATGCTAGAGTCTGCATGCCCCAAGATGGAGCCAGATCTCTGGGATGACTGGTAATTAAAATATTTATTTTTAAAATACTCGCTTTTCCAATTTGTATTTTAAATGCATGTGTATTTTCTTACGAAAGACCAGGTGTTGCTGTTTTGGAAGCACCTACAGTAGTCTGCTCCTATTGCACTTCCATGCTACTGAAAATTTGGCTGGATTTCACATGTCTTTGTGGATGAAACAATAACTGCAGCCAGTGCCTTGAAGCTGTAGTCTGGGCTCTGCTTCTGAGTGATAGTCATATCCACCATCCATGCCTGAAACTCCACACTAAGAAAGAAAAAAAGAATAATGGTACTGACCTCATTTGTAAAGCATTTATAATCAACTGAAAAAACCCACTATGTGAAATAGAAGTATTCTCAAATATGATGAAGCTGTTTGTAGCAACAGCATTATCAGGATTAGTAGCAAGTGGTAGCTGCTGGCAGCTTCCTATTGTCATTTTTCCTGTTTTGGTTTGGCTCTGTGTTCGAAAAATGCTCAAAAACATATGTGCAGAAGAGATTCAGCTTTTAGATAGAGGTGAGGATTGGAACCTCTGTTGCCCCATGGTTCTGATGTGTTTTTCTCAGAGTTCTTTAAAGACTATCAGGGCAATGGTGGGTAGTGGGGAGCTGGTGATAGAATCTGTTTAGACTTCCAACAGTTGAAACTTTTGAGGAGGTCATCTGCGAAGATTAATATGGTTGTACAACAGGAGAGTTGGAATGAGAAGAGGTATCGCCATACATCAAAAGCTGGATAGGAAATGGAAAGGGAAGAACAGGTGCATCTTCGTCATTGGATCTGACACCTCAACCCTAACTTAAAGCAAAGGAGAGAGAAGAGGAAAAAGGATTTCCTGGAGTGTGAGAGAAAAGCTGATAACCCAGCATAACAGATGGGCTTAGAAATGCCAGATACCCCAGCCTGGGGGAGGTGCTGTGACCCACAAGCCAGGCAGCCATGTCATATAGCAATAGCAGGCCTGGAGGAAATACTGTTTCCTCTGTTTCTTTCTGAACGATTGATTAGGACACTTGGGAGCCTCGTCCATCAGACATGGGTGGGTGCTGGCTGGGGAGAGTATCAGGCAGTAGGGATCAGTGAGAGGATGAGAGGTTCTGTTTGATTGCACAAGGATACAGAGGTCTATTGTTAGTGCTATGTGATCACTGTGCACTTGCCTGGACTGTATCACTCACATTCCTGACCCACACTGGCTGAGGAACCACTGCCTTAAGCAGTATCATGGACATAACCCTTCCATTACCTGTACTGCCTGAGATGGATTTATATCTTGACAAAACTGGAGACTTCCCTTGTTCTCAGGTAAACTCTCCTGCCCAGTACAAACATGTGGCAGAACAGCTTCCTTCCTTGCACCTACTTTGTCCCTGTCTCTAAGAGGGACCCTTGATGTACCCCCAGCAAAAGGCATAAATCTTTGGGGTAGCATGTCTTTCTAAATTTCCTTCCCTCTTCTCTATTGCAGCAACACAGATGTTCATACTGTGGCGTCCCTCCTGAAGCTTTATCTTCGAGAGCTGCCAGAGCCTGTCATCCCCTTTGCCAAATATGAAGACTTTCTTTCTTGTGGACAGCTGCTCTCAAAAGATGAGGGAGAGGTCAGTGATCCTACTAATCTACCTCCTTCTACCTCGAAGCTTGTTCCCAAGGCTCAGTGTAGTACAGCTTTCTTCTCATCATTCTTCAGTCCTGATTTAAACCAATGAAGTTCCTGGCAACCTTCCCCTGAATTTTCCTGAAGCCATGATTTGGGCATTGACATCACAGGCTCTCACTTGAAGCAGCACCTTTTGTGAAGTCAGTCTTGTAGGCTGATGCTTCTTTCTTCTGAACAAATCTGTTCTGTAGCATAATCGGCAAGAGATGCAAGGTAGGAGATCTGGGTTCCTTTCCCAGCCTTGCTGTTGACCCATTAGCAAGCTGTATGAAGTCACTCAATTTTTCTGTGTTTTCAGTTTCGTATAACAGAACAGCATGTTCTGCTTCCCAAAGTTTTTGGTGGCTGTAACATTGATCAGTGTGATGGTCTTTGTATTTCTTGGAGGAAAGGCACTACAAAAGTGCAGGCTATGATATTACCCCAAAATGGTAGAAATAATACTATGAATACTTTGCCAGAAGCTTCTTATGATGATCCTCTTTTTAGTTTCCAGGCAAGGAAAGGGGCTGACAAAAACCTCCAAGTCTGTAGCAATCATGGAAATTTTGATTCACTGCTTAGGAGGAGCAGGATAATTTACAATATGATTGATTGGTCTGTTTTATCCATATTGTTCCTCTTGTGGTGATGCCTGAGCTCTTTGCTAACTGCAGAGGCACGTTGGATCTGGTCTAATGCAGGTGGAACTGTGCCATCTTCTAAAACAGAGGTTTAAGGAAGCTGTAGAGGTTGTTACTAGTGTCAGCTAAAGAAGCAAAGTCCTGAGGGCTTGTAAGTCACAGTCCACAGTTCTGTCCATCTGCTGTGTGTGGCCTCAGGAGTGTGCTCTTATCTTTATCTCCGGTGGAGACTGTAAAAACTGTTCTTTACTGAGAACCTGAGAACGCAGCATATTACCACACATGGATATGCGTCTGCATCCTGGACACAGTGACATCAGTGTGTCAGTGCACTAGTGTTGTCTTTTAATAAGTACAGCTACATCTCTACTAGCTCCAAAACTTGCTAATTTTCTGCCTTATTGTCAGTCAACTCAGGCGTCTCTACAGGGTGCTATGTTACAGACAGCACAATGGTTGATTTAACAAGAAACAGCAGCATTTCTAAGACAGTGGGGCTGGTTTTATTTTGGTCATTAGATGTGCAGACTGGGAAGTTTGGGATCCATTAAGCACTATTGCACAAGAGTAGAGACACTGCCAAGTTGGGCAAACATAATTGCATATCACTGCTCACCTTATTAACTATGTAGTTTGCCTGATTTTGCCTGCACAGGCTGCAGCAGTTTGGGAAGCAACATCTGTGTTGGTTTTGTGGGAGCAAGGCCAAACTCAAATGACTCGTAGTGCAGTATTCTCTTTGGATTAGAAAGATGACGAGGAGCACTAGATAGCCAAAATTAAAGCTTACAAAATATGGTATTGCTGATAGTACAAAGCTGTCCTTTCAAGCTGCTGTCGTAAACATAAGCTTTTTTGTTTGGTAGGAAAATCTAGACCTTTAACAAGGGCTGTTTACTGTTTCAGAAAGGAAGGTGGAGTACACACACCAAGGGTGGAGAGGCTGTATGTGCACAGTAGCGCATGGAGCAGAATGTAGCACAAAGTCATACCCAGCCTATACGGCCTGACTCGCCTCCCACAGGGAAAAATCCCCCTGCTCAAAAATGTGGTTTCATTGAAACCATAATTTTTTTAGCACAAATTGATAAGCAGGGAATTTCAAGATCAAACCTTTTACTTTTGAAAAATATTTTAAAATGCAATCTATTGTTTTAATTTGAAGTACTATTGTGTTTTCATTTTTCACTTGAAAGTTTTGAATGAGACTTTTGGACTAAAAAATAATTTTCTTTACTTCTGTGCACCCATTCAATAAAAACAGAATTACTTAACGTAAAATAGCCATTCAGATAAAATTGTTGGCACCTCATGCTGCTACATTGTGACTCTAGATAGGAATTACTGTGATGTTACCTTGGCCTAATCTCCACCTGCAGCAAAAAATACTTGCACTGCACTAAGCTTTCAATTTTTTATTCAGCTTGCTGTACATCTTCATTCTGCACCCAACTAATCTTTGGTGTTGGAATGCAAACAGAAATGTAACGAAGACTTTGGGTTCTGCTGAGGCCTCTAGGTATCTCAGCAGGACTGCAGTGTTAAAAAAGATTTAATTCTGATCCCAGCTGGTTGGGAGGAGGGATTGAAAATGAAAAACAGTTTTAGAGTAATAATGGATGAAAAATCTTCAAATCTCTAAAAACTCATTTGGATCTGAGCTGACTTGACAGGGTAATAGTTTAGCTTTTGCTGCTGCCTTTACTCTAGAGATGCACACAGTAGTAGTTCAGTGGGCTAACAGCGCGGCTCTGAGTTTTTAAAGAGGGGTCTGTATTTGACTGAACATCTTAAGTGTTGCTTGTTTTCCAGCCCAACTAGAAGCTCCTAATTGGTGCCGATCTGTTACTCACTTCGCAAAATCCTTGGGTTTGGGACAACTCCTTGGAGAGGGTGCATCTGTGGTATATTAGACATGTAGAGTTTTCAAGGAGGGAAGAGTTATTACTGCAAAATATTGTGATGAATGGCAGTGCAGTGCCTCTATTGCTTGCTAGGCTGCAGCCATAAGCATGATCGGTGCTATTGGTTAATAACACAGCAGATTCTATCTTGCATTTTCCTTTCCACTTTGGCTGTGGTGTCACTAGGCTCAGCCTTCTGTCATCTCTTGGTCAGGTGGTTGGTGGGTATGAACCTGTGGCAGAGCTGATAAATGCTGCAGCAGGAGATAAAGCTTTTTTTAACCTGGCAGGTGTTTGTACCTTCAGGAATATGAAGATACTCTCTGTGTAATACCACATTTGTGATTCTTTATGGCAGAGCATGGGTAATACATTTTTAGAAGCTATTTTTCTTTCAGGTAGCATCTTGTACTTTTAGGTCATGTTTCTAGCTGTTCACAACTGCCTGTGGTTTCTGTTCCAAAGCCTCATCTCGCGTCCAGTGGAGCCATGGTATTGTAATTCAGAGCATTTGAAATACAGTGCCAAATAGCATCATGATTTCTGTATTTGAAATAAATTGGGTTACAGAACAAAATTCAAGAGCAAATTAGGTCTGTTAGCTCACCTATTTCTAGTTCAAATTCCTCGCTTGAAAGCTGGATGACCTGAACAGTTTACTTTAAACTTCACATCAGTAGCAGCTGTCCTTGATCCAAATGTGTTCAGAAGCCTAAAAAAGAGGACTGAAATTTTCAAAAGTGACTGGTCTTTTATGGGTAGCTCCATTGTTGACACTGTTAAACCAGCATAATTTTTAAGCTAAAGAATTAAAAAGGACTTATTGCTTTTAAGAAGTCTTTTTTAGGGTTCAGTTTTTAATTAGAAGACTTTTTTTTTTTAATTTTGATGTTGGAACACATAATAAAAAAGTGTCTATACATTCAGGACATGAAGGATGGAGGCAGGAATACATACTGCTCTCTGGATCTTTCTGACTTGTCTGGACCAGAGATATCAGGAAGACCTTGTAAGAGGCTGGCCTACAGAATTCCCTCCCTAGCAGTCCTTAATAAATTGAGGAAAGTTTGAAATGAATGCCCAACTGCAGTTTTAAGCTTGGAACCAGCTGCTTCTGGAACTTCTCCATCATTACTTAGCTTCATCATTAGTGAACAACTATCACTCTTCCCAAACGTGGCTGGATATCTGTTGTCCCACAAAAGGTTTAGTTGTCTCAAAAAATACACAAATCTCCAGGGCAACTGCAGCATTGACAGGAATGAGCAAATAATGCACGGGACTGTGGAAGGACAAGTCTTCTGAGTCAGAGGTTTTCATTAGATGATTTAAGTAGCTTCAGGGTTTTAAGTCACTCATCCAGCGGATGTCTCATCTTACTTCCTCATAAAATATCTGTCTTTACATTAAAGGTATGTCACAGCTCAGAATGACTGCAAATGGAAGTAATTAAAAAGGAGGTAGTTGAATTGGAATGTTGTTTAACTTTTTTAAGGAAAAATTCTCCTCTGCTCAGTTGAGCATTACTGCAATGTATTTATACTACATTCAGTACCTCAAAGTTTCAAATAGGCCAGGTGCTGAAAAGGCACATTTGCTGGTACATTTATACCAATGCCAGTGGGCAGACTTTGAAGACCAGCAGGCCTCACTAACTGAAGGTTTCTACATCAACTGTTAAAGTTGACAGGAAGTTTTCCACTAATTTTTGAGAACTGAATCAAGTTCTGGACATTGGGTTTTTGGTAAGATGCGAAACACCTGATGACAGGTTTTTTTTAAAGCAAAGCTTCTTTGTGTTATCATGTGTTCATGGTTTTGACTCTGGAAAGAGGACTGGGTAGTACTGAAAGTCACGTCTACTTTGCATCATTTATATTAATAGCTCTCCTTCTTGGTTTTCTTGTCCCTCAGGGTACCCAGGAACTGGTTAGACAGGTGAAGAATTTGCCCCAAGCCAACTACAACCTTCTCAAATACATATGCAAGTAAGTGAAATTAACACTTGGAAAAGTCACTAAGTTTGGTGAGGCTCAGTCTTACATGCAAATGATTTACTCTGAAGTATGAATATTCAAACTTCACTTACTTGTAAGTTACTGCTAAGTGAAGCACGTGAAGGTGGACATGAAGCCTGCCTGAAGGAGGCTCTTGGTTTATCCAAGAGCACCAGCCAAGCAAACTGCTGTCACCTACAGCCTTGGCAGCAGGCATGAATGAAACAAATATATTATTTATTTCAGAAGTACTTGAAGACTAGTAAAGAAAGGCATTTTTTCCAGGTACTGCACACTTGAAAGATTTACGACACAAGCTGAGTAGCAGATGCTGTCAGAATAGCCACTCTGGCCTCAGCTCTGATTTGGAAGTGGGGTCAGGAATGGCTTCCCCTTGGAGTATCAGGGACTCTGCAGCCCTGTCTCCCCTCATCTCTCTGCTGACTCTCCCAGGTTTTGCAAAGTGAGCTGGAACGTGTTTTGGGAGCTGAAACGGGCTATTACCCTAGATAGAACATAGTGAACTTTATGTTGTATTCTAGTCTCTGTTGTTGTTAGTTCCTTTACGGCCAGTGGGATTTGCACATCTGGAGCAGGCAGTAGACAAAAACACTGACATATGAATCCCGTGACTTATTCAAGATGTGTCAAGCCCTTCCCAAGTGTACAGATAGATAGCATTTCTGAAATGTATTTTTTGAATGCTTTAAAAAATTATTTTGCCTCACTGTATGTTTGTACAGCTTTTTGTTTTAATATCTAAGGGCCTCAGAACATGAATGGCTGAGGCAGGGGAATATAATTGTACATGTTTCAAAGCGAAGAACTGAGGAAAGGAAAGGCAAGTAGAATTTGCTTCTAACTTTGTGAAGAAAACTGAGGGTTCTTGGCTCTCAGCAGTGTCCACCACAGGGTGAAGCCACAGAAAAAATGGGAGTGCCTAGAAAAGTCATGCTGGAAGTAGAAGCATTCAAAAATTGGCCAAATTGCAGAACCACAAGGAAACTTTTTCCTTGCCAAAACCTATCCAATCATCCAAAAATTAACAGTAGTTAGGAAATGGAGTACAGAGTGAGACTGTCCACTTTAGAGGCCACTGAGTCCTATTTCCTGCTATTGTAGTTCTGCATGTCATATGGTCCTTTTTACAACTTGGCTGATGATGTACAAGCATGTTTGTTACAGCCTTTATCTTGCTGTAACTCCTACTGGGAGGCTGTTCCAAATAACAAAAACATTAAATGTTAGAAACTTTCTGCTGATTTCAAGCTTATACATATGGATAGCCAGCCTGTCTGGCCTTTGGCTTGCATAGTCTTTTTCTTGTGTTGATGTTTGCCCAGCTGTTGCGGTCACATTTGGGCTACCTCTTTACCTGTATTGGTTAGATTCAAGAAACTAAGTTCTTTCCACAGACTGCTAGTTCTAGGACAAATAGATGACTAAAATGTCTTTTTACTTCTGTTATGTCTGTAAACGAAAACTGGCAGAACTTAGTCTGTGTAATTGTAGAATTCCTATAAAAATGTGAAAATCTGTACTTTCGTACCCAGCAGAAGGCTGGATCCCTGGTAGGTTGTAACCTTTGACAAAAACCATCCTCTTCTCTCTTGTTCATACACTAGGAGGGAGCTCGGGTTATTACTGAGTATCTAAGCTGTGCTAGTCCCTAGGAGCATTTCAGGTATCAGGGTTGTATAAACACAGGACAAAACTGTTAGTGCTCCAGAATGCCTACAGTCTAAATATGAGAAGTGACTTATTATTCCTCTCCTCCTTTGATTTTTCTGGGGTGGCTTTTCAAGGTTCCTTGATGAAGTTCAGGCTCACTCCAGCATTAACAAGATGAGTGTCCAGAACTTGGCTACAGTATTTGGACCAAACATATTACGACCCAAAATGGAAGATCCAGTGACTATGATGGAAGGTAGGTACTACCTTTGTGAGATAAACCTGTGTTTTGGAGCTGTAAGAGTAAGCTGAAAGTCATGCACTCGTTGGTAGCTATATCACTTGACTGCACCATCAGCAACAAGTCAAGCGATCCCTTTCAGCAGCGCCTGTGAGGGGATGTACCAATTGGCCTCTATCCCACTCACCACTGGCCTGGGAGTGTCTTTCCTCTCCACTACATGAAAATGCCTTTGCCCAGTTATAAGTTGTTATGTGAAACTCTTTTTGAGCCTACAGCTGAAATGAATGATCAAATGTTCTTCAGCAGGACCATGTTTAAATACCAAACTGCTGTTTAGTGTTGGTGGATTTGGGTGGTTAGATAGATCTCTGTAAAGGACATCCAGTCTACAATGAAAGAGGGACTGTAGTTATTGCTATGCCACAGAGCTATAGCTAGGTGTCTTAAAAGTGTTGTCTTCTAAGCATGCTGTGTATGGGTCATAAATTCACAGAACCCAAAAAGTAAGTTGAAAATCACCATTAATTTTGGAGGTAAAAATCTGAAGCTTAAAAATTATCTGCCTTCATATGGAGCAGGAAATTCCCAGAGCATGATCTCTAGCTGGCTGACACTGGGGCTAGGACACAGCCCTTCTCCTGGGTGGCACTGGACCACAACTACTGTGTTGCAAGTTTTAGCAGGGTCTTTGCATCAAGTTTACTGGGATCTTTGCAAGACTACAAAAAGGCTTGATGGATTCCTCTAGCATTAGGCACAGATGGAGAGGCTGTGCCCAGGATGTGCGAACTCAGCTCTGACACTGCTACCTAGCTGTCGGGGACAGCTGACGTGGTGTTCTGCATGATGGAAATCCTTCACAGAATGCCAGCATGATCACACTTTAGCAGCAGCAGTGCCTTTAGCGCTGCACAAGTGACCTCTGAAAGGCACTGCAGATGTGTGCCCCACTGATGGCTACCCGCTATAAGGTAACAGGCCAACTTCAGAGCATGATGTGATATACTGTAGTTTTTCAGGGACTTCAAGTGTGCCACAGAGATGTGGGATGTATTACTAAGGGCAGCTTTGAGACCCCCTCGAAGGTGGGAGGAGGTACAAAAAGGTGGGGAGGAGAAAAAGGGAATGCAGAAGCAGATGTGGGGTTATTCAGCATTACAAAGGTGGGGGTAGCTGGAGTCTCAATGTGTTGTGTGATGCTGTGACTTCCCCTAGTGGCCAGCTGGCCAGTGGTGATAAATCTTTTACAGCCTTGGCCAACAACATGCTTTTTGTTCAGTTCTACAGATGACAAGTTTGGGTTCAGTTCACCTGAGGCACTTTTGCAGTCCAGCTGATGACAGAGGTGCTTGTACTGTGCGTAGGTGCACGGATGCCATAGATGCTGTAGTCTCATGGTCTCTGCTAATTATCATATGAAAATACAAAATTGATGTCATCTGGAATTCTGTATTACCACAGACCTGGAGTGGAGAAAAATGGTGATCCAGTGACTGGATTTTTAGACTTAATCATTATATTCGTAAGCAATAGCACTGGAAATGTTTTATTTTATTGTTAGTTGAGGATAGAAGATTGGTTAAATAGAAATAATGGAGAAGTGGGAAAATGCTCTCTCTCTGTATATATATATTTTTAAACTTTGGGCTAATATGAATCTACAAAGTCAACTGATACAGAAAAATACTGCTGCCGTTCTCAACAAAAATCACCTTAATTTGGTCTCTCTTCAAACTTAGGTCATGAATTTTAAATAGAAATATTTGAAGTTCGACAGCTAAATTATTAGGAGTGACCTTATCTCCAGAGACGTTTATTTCTATCCTCATGCAGACATAAAATAGAAGTTGTAGGTGAGCTCAGTACCTCTTGCTATCAGGCTGAAATGTCATTATTAAATTCAGGCTCTTAAACTCCTGAATATGTTAGACAATGATTAAAGATAGAATTAATTACATATTTGCTCATTTTAAGTGAAACTGGGTGCAACGTCATGGAAACCTGCTGGTTTTGGAAGCTGGATGGAGAGGTGCCCCATCCCAGCTAATAGGTTAGCGTGTCCAGGATCCAGCACGCATCTCTGCACAGTGCTGTGCTATCCTGCGTGGATGCACATGCTGAGATTGGTGCTGGCTGTGAACCCGACGCCTTGTTGTGGTACTGAAACAGCCTGTTTTCCACGTTTACTCCTCCGTTGTCCTTAAAAGGTGTCTTTAGAAGGCCAGTTTATTAATCATTGCTACTGATGATTTGCACTCTGATAGTCAGCTACATTCACGAGCTAGACTGATTTCTGCATCCCTTACAGCCCCCATTTCCAGCACTGGGAACAATTCCAGTCTCTCGCAGTCCTGTATAGAAAGGTCCAGAGCAGTTGTTTGTACAGACCCAGTGCAGTGCACGGTGCCTCACAAGGAGCAGACAAGGAGTGTGTGTCTGAGGTCTTCCATGCCTCACCCACTGCTTGCCTTTGTTTTCTTCCTACAGGCACCTCACTAGTTCAGCACCTGATGACAGTGCTGATAAGCGAACAGGGGCGAATCTTTGCTGTTCCTCAGGCAGATGTGCCAGTGAGCCAGCTGGAAATCAGACCTGTGCGTCAGCGCAGTACTGTGGAGTGGATCTCTGAGGAGGACGGGGAGGACAGCAGGTCGGAGAACAGGGTTCCCAGCCCCACTGATTTGCCTTTGAGCAATGCTGTGGCACCAGAGGCCACTTCTGGAACTGCAGTGAATAACACTCCTTCAGAACACAGCGGCAAATTGACTCAACCTGCCACCAGCCCCAACAAAAGAGTGCAGACACTGCCTCCGTGGAAATACTCCTTCCGCCAGCAGGGAGCACGATCTGTCAGTCCAAAGCTTGGCAGCTCATCCTTAGATATCCCCAACCTCTCCTCCAGTGGGAACTGGTTGATGAATGGACTGTACTCTCTCCGGGGCCATCGCCGGACAGCATCTGGGGAACGAGTTAAAGACTCGTGTTCTTCTCAGAGACTCTCTACTTATGACAACGTCCCTTCATCCAGCCTGTCCCTCAGCACACAGAGTATGGCCAGCACTACGTGGTCTACATCATCCTGTGAAATCTCCGTGGTGGACACGGTCAGCAGCTGCCCAGCCTGCCGGGCCAGTGACTCTTCTACCTTAAGCTCTCTCAAAACTGAGTGGGTAACTCAGGGCTCACTGTCTCAGAGTGAGGTCAAGACTGCAGATCTGGAGAACAGCATCGATGGGTTTGAAGCATGCAGCAGCAGCAGTGAACAGAGCAACCCGGCTGCAGCTTCCAGAGACTCTGTCAAATGCTCTAAGGCCTTACAGAGCTTGGTGGTGGAGCTAAAGACAGAACTCAGCAAACAGAGGACTGAGTATGAGACTAATATCAAAAGGTAATGTTGTCTGTCAGCATTACCCCTGTTTGAACATGGCTGTGGGCTACCAAGCATACCAGATTTTTTGGGTTTGGGGTTCAAGAGACTTGGTTATGATCTTTCCTGACTGCTCTCTGAATCCAACTTTTCTCTCTCTGCTCTAAGAGAGGAACGAAAAAATGGCATTTCTGTCACACAGCGAATTCCAGTATTTTCACATTCTATGTTTTCAGTGGAAATCAGAATTGCACAGCTAATGCCAAAGTCTGCTCTTTGTCTGTGGCCTGGGAGGAACAGCAGAGCAAATATCTGTCTCATAGGGAGGGACTGAGTCCCAGGGCGGTCAGGCCCCGGTAAGGAACTCTGTCAGTCTGTACAGGTGCTGAGATTTGTACCAAATTAGTCTGAAATTGAGGACTTTTTGTGACTTTGCCCAACAGAAACATTCTTCAGGAAACTGATTTTGACCGTTCTTCAGGGTTTTTTGTGATGGTGTTGGAGCTGCACCTTAGTGACAACTTTTGCAGCAGCTCTTTTGTGTTGAACTTCTAGAAAACTTGCTTTTGATTTTTAATATATTTGGTGGTTCTTTGCTCACTTGGCCAGCTACTGACTCAAAGCAGCAGCAGCAAGGTGCTACTTGTACAGCAGATACGTGAACTGTGCAGGTCTTTGCCCACTCTGATGCGGCTGCTGGTGCTGTATTTTTACATCTATGCTCAGAAAAATTTCTTCCAGTTTTCAGGAGAGGTGTGTGTGAGAGCAGGGGCTGTAGGAAGTAGAAAGTATTCATAACTAGGAAGTCATATTTATTCGTTTGTGTGAGTTAGTATATTAGGTTTTATGAGTGTAAGTGCTTAATAGAATGACTTTCAGGCATGTATTCAGAGAAATATGCACATGAAATATTGTCGTTTAAAGGAATTAGGTATGGTTTAATAGACAATCGTATGCAAAATTGTATACTATGTTTTAATTCAGAAGAATCATCATTGGCCTGGGCTCTGTAGCACTGGCACCAGGCACTGGAGAAGGGCTGCAGTCTTATTTCTAACAAATAGTTGAGTTCTCAGCTTCGTGTGTTGTTACTGTTACACTCCTTCAATTATTACAACTCCGGTAGCATTTACATGCTTTAATTTCCAAACAGTCTCCCAAACATGGTACCAAAAGCATATATGACTATTTGTGGTGATTGTAGAGAACAGCTTTGGGGTACGTGTGCCCCTTTTTTCTCGTTTATGTAATTTCTCAAAAACGTATCTGAACTGCGACCTCTTCCAGTGGGCCAGCTGCTAAGGTAGGAATTCCAATTGCTGCCTTCCTGCTTTATGATCTCCTGTGGCAGTGGCTTGCCAGCTTCTGCAGCTTTTCTTGCCTCTTACATTGTCCTGCCTTGGTATGTGAGGCTGGAAGGAGAATCAGGCCACGTAGCAGTTTCAGTTCCCACCCAACATCACGGGGTGGGAGAAAGGGAGAAAAGCGAAAAGCGTCCCCGCCTTGTTGTGTTTCAGAAGAACTGATGAGAACACCAGCTGCTAGCATAGTGTGCTGGAAAAGGTTTGTGGATGAGGATGGTAATTCATGGTTTTTGCCTTTTTTTTTTTTTTTTGAGCTGCCCTACCAATGCAGAGTGGAAGGGAGGTGAGGGTACATGCCTTGCATTTAATTCTTCAGAGCTGCCCTTGCAAGCCTTGTTGCAGAGATACAGAGTAATAAACCAAAAGGAGACCAGGCTGCAAAATGGGGAAATCTGTATCTGCACGTTTTTACCTGCAGCCTTGGGGAGAAGAGATTGCTTTCCACCTGTTATCAGTAAAACTGTTCCAACAGGGACAGCTGTTGACATTCGGGATATCCAGGAAGACCTGTTCTTTATTCCAGCTATTATTTTCAGCTGTTCATCTCTTAACACCTGCCTTTCTCCTTCAGCAGGACAGGGACAGAGAGCACTGTGGCTCGAAGGAAGGACTAAAAATTGGCCAGGTCTCACAGGGCAGAGTAGCCAGGAGGAAAATGCCTAATGAACTAATAGTTTCATAAAACCAGGCAAGATGCAATCACTGCCTTTTTGTATTAAACAGGATGACTCCAGCTGTTCAGGATTACAGCCTGAAGGATCTTGCTGTCAAGTCGATGAATTTCAAGCCAAGTTTTTCAGCTCTCAAATTTTGCAATGTTTTTACTGCATCTGCAGCAATTTACATGTGCAAAAAATATGTTCCTTTTGAGACTGCATGAAAGTCTGCTCCTGTTGAAAGACAGGCACTAACTAGCAAAGAAGGGAGGCTGCTAACAGGAAAACTTTGGGCAGCCTCACTAGCCTTACTTTATTGAAGATAATTTAGTCTCCAAATGTTAATAATTAGTTCCTTTATGAGTGTACATGTGCTTGTGTGGTTTGCAGAACTTCATGTGTGTAGCAGGGCACGTTTTAATGAAGGAATATGAGCTTTTTTGTTGGCACATACAAAAGTGGAAGGAAAGCAGAGTCAGTACCTGCCTGGGGCAGAGGTAAGGAACACTTGCTGATGGAAAAGCTGTTATTTATCATCATCAACTGCCCATTTTCTCTCTCTTAGTCACAGGGAGGCAAGTTTTATGGCCTTCCTGTAACCAGTCTGTTCCAGAGCACTTCTCCCTCGAGGTTAGTATAATTATCAGGTATTCTCTGTTGAGTTTCAGTAATTCACATTTACCATCTGGGACTCTTAAGAAACTGGAACAATCTTGGAGAGGACTATTATGTTGTGTATGTAGAAATGCAGTAAGTACTGTGGCCCTACGTAATTCAAAACATGGACAGCTAGTCTAGGCTGCTGTAGCTGACGCCCTAAACTGTGTGGTGGAAAAAAATTAATTGGTAGAGCTGTAGGATGTAACAAAACAGTCATAAAGGGGTGTGTGTGTGGAAGCACCCTAGCTTCAGCAGTGTTCTCTTGTATTACAGAAGACAGCAACCTGGGTGATAAACATCTGCCTTCACTGAGACGGGCAGTATTTTGCAGACATAGTACACATTTGCTCACTCCTCAGTGCAGCTGTTGGTCTGCTGGACTTGGTGATCAGCAAACCTATGTGTGACTTTCTAATTTGCTGTGCAAGCTGTGACAAGGATAATATTGACATTCCTAGCTGTATGTGAAGGAAGAGCCTAAGGGATGCACTGTATTGCCTGCATTAATTGCCTCTTGGTGGTCACAAAATAGAATTCAGACCGTTCTGGGACTGTCACAATGGTCCATTTTTTTTGTTGTTGTGGAATCTGTAGTGTGTTCTTGTTGACTGTCATTTACCCTAAAATTAACCCTCTCAGAGAGAAGCCAGGCACCCAGCTTCACAGTTAGCTATTATACTGATCAATGAACCTAAGAGGGGTGGGGCTTTGTTTTTTTTGGTTGTTGTTGGGGTTTTTTTTTGGTGGTTTGTTTTGGTTTTTTTTTTTTTTAGTTAGGAAAAGCCTAATGCACCCTTTCTAAATATTCTAGTGATCAGAAATTCCTATCTGGATATACCCTCTCCTCTGCATTAGTACCATTACTCTGTCTTGTGATTGGGAAACATGATGGGGAGGACAGCAAGTGATGTGCCTTCTGTTCTGGTTTCGCATAAAAAAACCCCAGGAACCTTGTTCTTTGACCTCCTTAGAGAAAAGCTCCAAGTCTTACATGACAGCTTTGTCCACAAAAAAACTGGTCCATTTTTCAGATTTTTCCTCACATGAAGTATTGGGTTTTGCAACATCTTGTACAGTATGAAAAGCTCTTATTCCCCTACCCCAATGTCACTGACAAACTTTACAGAAAATACCATAAATGGATGGTGCAGAAGGCCTGTGACCTCATTCCTACCTGACC
The DNA here is from genome assembly GCA_013399365.1 of Pampusana beccarii. NCBI lineage: Eukaryota > Metazoa > Chordata > Aves > Columbiformes > Columbidae > Pampusana > Pampusana beccarii. The sequence goes on along the minus strand of VWYH01007991.1, from coordinate 568,813 downwards.
TCCAAGGATGTTCCTCTGTACTGGATATCCATGTAGAGAAACACGGAGGTTAAAAGATTATTTTGGAATTATATATTTGAACTCAGCCTAACTGAGGAGTTAATACATCTCCTCGGACATTCCATTTGTTGTACAAAAGTAAGCATTGCATTGTAAGATTTGAGCATATTTCCTCAAGGCTCCAGCTTTCAAGGAGTTTATGCCCTTAAACTCAACATTAATGAAATGGCAATTAGTGCCCTCCTTTAAGACTTTCTCTTAGAATTAAGATATTTTAGCTCTAAGTGGAACAACTTATATTTATTATAGCTATTGGCAGTATTTATCCAGCCTCTTAAAAAAACCTTTTTTTCTTCTCTTTCCCCTTTGGTTTTAAGAATTGAAGAAACAAGTGCAGACCTGAGGAAACAAGTACTTAGGTTAGAAGAAGAACTGGACCAAGAACGAAAGAAGTACACAATGCTGGAGATAAAGCTGAGGAATTCTGAACGTGCTCGTGAAGATGCTGAGAAGAGAAATAACCTCCTGCAGAAGGAAATGGAAGAATTTTTTTCAACATTAGGATGTTTAACTGCTGGGAGTCGAGGTGCTAAAGTCCCCAAGTAGAACAAGCCGATGTACAGCATAGAAAATTCTATTTCTGGCAAAATCAGTGAAAAATGAACATTTTGTTCTGGTATACTCATGTATCATGAGTAATTCTACAGTGGTTGTGCTCTCAGTGACACTTACCTTGTTGTCTTTACATGTGCTGTAGTATTTGAGCCACCTGGGAATGACTGCTAAACACGACGCTTGAAAGTTTAGATGTCAGATTGCCCAGAAAGAGTGGGCACCCTTTTTACCCACAAATCAAAGGACAGCATTCTCCATAGGTGTACTGCTCCCATCTTTGAATTTACTGCACCATCCTTTTGCTGGCTCAAGGAGAGTGGAGATTCCTGCAAGGCGGGTGGGGTGGTCAGAACCGATGGACAGGCTGAGCCTGGAGCTGAGGGCTCCTGCACTTGCACTTGGGAAATTGGCAGTTCCAGTATGTCACCACATTCAATGTGGTTTAGCATATGGATTTAATGAGGTATTTTTTCTCCCCACCCCCTACATAAAGTTTGTTAAAATTTCTCATTAAAGTGGCATTATTTTACAAAGATAATGTGAAAACAAAGTCTACAAACAAGTTTAAGGTATCAAAATCTTGACAATTCACTAAAATTGTCCCTTATCCACCAAACAGTTCTAGTGTTTCACAAAAATGCAACTTATTAGACTATATGTGATTAATAATCAGATTGGCCACACAAATTCCATGGAACTTTAAATATGCACATTTTGCCTTAGGTATCTGGGGGTTTAAGCCAAAAATAGAGCAGTATCAGCTGCAAGAAAAAAAAAAAAATCTCATGAGTTGATATGTACTGATCAGACATCAAGGTAGGAAAAGAAGATTTTTATCATCAAAACACATCCAACTGCTGAGGCTTTTTATCTATAAAACTTAAATAGCAAAACCTATGGTAAGTGAAATCAGTGCAATTAGTGGTGGAAAGGGGGGGAAGGGTGGGGCTCTATCTTTAACCTTCCCAGGACAATTTACGTTTAGCTGCCTTGTAACATTTCTAATGACATCAGTTGATTTTTTAATAGTTACTTCACAGGGAGACGAGGGGACAGGAGGAGTACAGCAAACAATCCAGCAGCCTACGTTCACTCCTTCTAATAATAAAAAAAAAAAAAGTCTTTAAGAATGAAGCTGTAATTTCCAGTAACTAGCTGCTAGGGCTGACTGCGCCATCAAGGGACTTTGAGAAGTTCTGCCTAACATTTCTAGTGCTCTGAGCCACGCAGAGCCTGCACACAGAAAACTGTTTCACCAGATTCAGCTTGAACTCTGCCAGCCAGCCCAGCGCTCGTAGCGCTGTTCACCCGCTCTTGGCATGTATCTCTGATATCTTGGGCAGCCTGAGTCTCACGGGAGACAGATTTTTTAATGGAAAAGTGGCACAACAACATGAACTAGCTAAAGTATAAACTGTAGTAAAGGTGCTTGCTTTATTTAATTATTTTCCAAAAATGACCCGAATCTGTCTTTTCTTACTAGAGAATATAACTCATTGTCTGGAAATAACCTTAGAATGGGCTTTTTTTATGTACCAGCTTACACCTTTCAGTATTGACTTTCTCCTCATCATATCACAGATATCCAGTTATTTCAGCATTTAAGCATCTAGAAGTTACCTTGTTTCTACCTCATTCTGATGCTTCTCCTTCCTGTAGAAATATAAACCATTTAAAGCGAGTGAAAAAAAAAAACAAAAACATTTCAACCTATTCTTTCCTGGTTAAGGCAAGTCAGGGAAGGTGCTAACCCAGCCGTGTGGAGAGGTGAGTTCAGTCATTTCAAACCATTTTCTCTTCTCCCCAGCACATCCAGCCGAGCAGGACCCCGCGGTGCGGCCGCTGCGGGCGTTGGGCGGCAGCAGCGCGCCCCCTGCCGGCAGCAGCGTCGCCTCTGCCTTTTTTCCACTCCCCCCTTGTATTGTTACTGACAGTCACAACTGATCCTGCAGGTTATCTTAATATCCCCTTTTATTCCCACCCCCAACGTGGGTGCCTTTCACTACATCCATCCTGGCAGCCCACATCCCCGAGACTATTTATGTTGCATTATCTCCTGTATGTATCAAGTGCAGACTACTCCGTTCAGTTCTGGCACACTTTAAACTTAAGAACCAAGCTGTGCCAACTGGGAGCCTAAAGAACAAATATGCAAGACAAACAACCTGATTATTGGCTAACTCTCAAAGAAATCAAATGCAGCTGGAATTCTAGATATTATTTAACTATTTAAGCCTAGGTAACCACTACAGATAGCAGAACTGAGAAAGAAACCTTTCTATCCCAAATCTTCAGCTCCAGGATAGGATCATCTGTCAGCTCTGTAGCACTGCATAATCTTACTCTGGCATCCAGTATAAAATTCACAAATGAAACTGTAACTATTCACCTTTTTTCCATTTGACTGTTGTGCTCCAGAAACAAACAACTATTCTTCTTGCTTACGAGGGATAAATTTCAGGTCCTTTTGAAGGTGATCTACTGCAGCAAATAAAGCCTGCAAGAAATTGCAAACTACCCTGTTCATCTTAAAGCAAAGCACAGTAGGATGTTAACTCTAAAGGATTGCAACAGGAGGATAATGTTCATTTCCTGCCATGGGCAATTATGCAAGAAATGGGAACACACCTGCACTGTTGTACACAACCTCATGAAACACTATTATTTGATACACCTTATTTGAGGAAGATGATACAAACCTTCGTAGCTTTACCTCCCGCTTCTGTACTCTCTTGCCACTTCAATTTGCCTCTTCAAGAAAACATTCCTTATTTTACAGACCTTCCACTTATTACAGCCCGCAGTTTAAAGTAGCAGGTTTTTTAAAAGCATTTACAAGATACAGGTTTGTCAGTAATTAGAAGATATGACGTCTCTGTAATTAGGTAAATGTATCTTTTACCATAGCTTCACCTGCACAAGCTTCCCAGCCTGGAACACCCCTTCCAGTATTATGCACGCAAAAAAAGTGTAAGAAACTTCCAGTGAAAGAAACCCACCACAAGCATAAGCTTAAAAAGATACAAACAGCACCATTCCAGAATAACAAAAAAACTTCTATAGGTCTCCATGGCATTTCTAATATGAAAATGAAGATTAATAATGATAGATTATTGAATCATCTACATTTGCTAGTGAGTTCCATGCAAGCCAGCTGCACTATAGAGTGTTTCAGCTCTAGGATGAAGTCACCCACGGACAAATCCATGGCAGAGGTAAGACTGTCTCATGTCTTGATCTATATTAATAAATTAGTTGGAATCAGCTACACTTTATGCTAACATATGCAAATAGAAAAACAGCATTTCTGAGCCTCACCACATTTCTAGAAGAGCAGGTCACAAATGGCTGGTCCAGAGAAATAAAGCAGGCTGCATGGTACCGCCCATGGCCACAGTACCTTTCCCTTAAAAAAGTACCCAAAGACACTGTAACACCACCCAGACAAACAAAACTCAAAAGCATCCTGAGTCTTCAATTAAAGAAAAAACCCCTGAGAGCCTTCTGGAAATGAAGGCAATGAAATGCATTACATTAGGATTTAGCCCCACTGCAGAGGTGCCAGTGCAGGCAGTGGCCCTGGCACCCATTAGTTCTCCATGGACAGCTCTTCAGATGTCAGATCCCCCAGGCTTTTCCAAAACTCAGTTTTGAGAAAGGTTTTTCCTGAGAGCACAGGGACTGGGCCCTCTTTTCATACACTAGACCATCCATGGCTTACCTCTTTCTGCAACACAGGGTCTCAGCAGCTGTATTTCCAGGAAAGAATGAATTCCACAGTCTGTGGCACATCCGAAGTCCATGGGAATGGAGAAATGGAAGAATAATAGCACTTTGCTCTAAGTGAGCTCACACACAAGAGAACACTTTAAGTACCATTAAAAACAGATGAATTCTCCAGAAGGACTGATGCTAATAAAACTCCAACTGCAGCCTTCTGAAATCCATACAAAATCCATTCCAGCCTAGCAATGAAGAAACACTAAATTCATAGTGGTCAAACTTTTTTTCCCCTTTTTTATTTAAAATATCATTATAACCAATTGACAGACTAGATAACAATGTATACATTCCAGTGGTGCACATGTAATGACCTATGGCATGAATGATTAAAAAACCCACAATGTTCTCAGTAATGCCCCACCAACAGCTTATTTGGAGGGAATAAAGGAATAGCAGGAAAAGGTATCAAATGTGGGGAAGAAAGAAAACTACAGTTTTCCCCTGTATTTTTAATGGTGTATCTTCCCCTTCATATTTCTTGGGACAAAATAAGATTAAGAATATACTTCAAAAGGGGCAGAATGAATGATCACAATAATTAGGGATTTTTTTTCAACTTTAGTAATAAAAGTTAAACAACTCTCAAAAATAGACTAGATATTGGGCCTACAAAAGTAATTCATCTGTATGCAAAGCTTACCAAGAATTATTCCTTTTGTAAAATGTAAAGGATGAGTTGACATTACTAGTAAGCTATTTTTACCTACAAAACCAGACTACAATAATAAAATCACCAATTTACAGCTAACACAATATTCTAGATGTAGATTACTGTACACAAGCTATATATTACACATGAACATCTTACGTGAAATACATAAGAAACATACTTACTGATATTGTCTCAACATTGGCCACTAGGTTTATTTTTCTAAAGGAAGTGTATTTTCTATTCACATTCAGTGTAGTTCCAATAGCAAGGGATAGCTTTGCTTACTTAAGAAACGTAGAAAGTTTGTGTGAGGTAGTTCAAGAAAACCTAGCTTAGAATTTTAACTGCAGAAGTAGAAACATAATGTGATCTGATTCATAACATATTTCTGTAATGCAGAAGAGAAGGATGTGAAAGAGATCACTTAAAATACCACTTTTATCCAGTGCCCTTAACTAAGAATAAATTAAATGAATTGAAAATTTGGGTAGGCAGTAAAGCATCATCACATTTTTCCATTAAAACCTTCTTTCTAATATTACTGAAAAATGCAGACAGCTCTCTTTCAACTTCAGTCCTCAAACTAAATACGGAAGAACCAAAACACTGATAGGAAAATAAAATGTAACAGTATTGACAGGCTACTATCAACAGCAAACAAAAACATATCTAGAAACAGTAATTCACTTCCTTTAGCAACTTGTAACAGCAGTAAAGCCAAGTGTAAGATGAACTGTCATCTCCCCTTTCCCCCATGATCAAGAAACATTTAATGTCTCACACTTTGGATTACTGGCTGTGTAGGAACTATACCCACGTTCTAGCTTTTTGACCATTTTTCTTTATGCAATGTTGAGATGAATGCTGTACACATGAATGCAGGAGGGTTATATTCATGCAAACACCTGTCAAGGTGCTTAATTTTTGCTCTCTAATGAAACAGCGTGTGTTCACAGAAGCAATTTTCCATAAAACAAACCCACACCAGTAACACACAACTTCCTGGGGCACGGAGGCAGCAGAGGGTGCTGTCGCCCCATGCAGCCCAAACACACTCACCACATCCTCCCCTGCACCCACATGCCAGGGCTGGCAGGGGGCCGACCCAACCATTTATGCTGATATTACCTTTGTGTCCAGCTGGAGCTCTTATCCAGAAAGAGACTATTACATATAGCATAGCAAGGTTCTTCTAAACTAAAAACCCAAGCTGCACAGCACCTTCGTAGGGAAAAGTACCACGTCGATTCGGCTTAGCAGAACGAATGCACTAGAGGTGACCTGGTCAGTCAGGCTGCTCTAATACTGCTCTGGCAGTCCAGCTTCTCACACACACTAACACACAAAAACTTCGATTCTGACCCCCCTTGTCTTGCATTAACAAAGACTCCACAGAGCGGAGGTGCAGCACACACTAACAGTATTAATTCCCACCGCCCACTTCGATTTCAAAATCCTGAAGAACCTACTTCTACGAAAGGGAAGGAGCTATTTTATCCTTGATAACTGCCACAGCTCTGACCAGAGAAAGTGGGAATTAATCTCATTGTTTATTGTTGTCCAACTTTTAACCTCACCTGACATAAGAAATCAGACAGCGAGCACACTGTAATTCAATCCCTACCAACTTCCCATGGATTGGAATGGCCCTGGAAGAGGAAAGTTGCATGCACTTTAGTAAAGCCTGTTGTCATGAGAAGATTTTGAAATAATAGACTAAAATAAAGCTTAATAATACTTCAAGAATAAAACTGCACAGTGTATTTGATAGTATATTAGCTAACAGCATAACAATAGACAAAGACAGCACAACTTTAGCTGCCTATTTGTTTTCTATCTGTGGCAGTGTACAACTACCCATAAAATAATTTTATATTTCAACAAATAAAAAGGGAACTTGACTAGCATGTTGTTGTGATACTTTGGTTACCGAACCTGATTTTCTTGTCTTTGAAATCTGCCATCACTTTAATTTGCCCAAAACGCAAGCAACTGAAAACAAACAAACCAACCAAAATAACAACACTGCTATGAAGATGGTGCCAAAAGTGAACTCCAGGTTCCCGTTGGCAAAGCTCTGACCTCACTGAAGTAACCCCTTTAAGCCCAGCTCACTCCCACTGCAATGTGTTGCAGTGGACAGTCCCACCCATTCATCAACCCTGCCTTAAAAGAAGAAAAGCTCAGTTCTACTTAGAGCTTATGAACTAAGTTACTACTGATAGCACACTGAGGTAAAAGCCTAGAAAATGTTTCACTCAATATTAATTTTAAAAGCATTTTTTCTTTAGGACACTGGAAAGTACTAACGAAAATTATTTTAAAGTTTCAAAATATTTCAGTCACCACTTCAATCCAGAGGGGTCCAAACCAAATTTAAATAGGAATCATATTTACCGAATTCTCTTCTTAATAGCACCTACAGGCATCGGAAGTTAATTTTGCCAGTATTAAACTCATTACACTGGGTTGACCAGAATATCATTTGATCCTATATAACAATGGAGTACTGTTGTATGACCAAAATTTTTGCCTTAATTCACAGCTTAAACTTTGATAAAAAATTACAAAATAGACTGTTCTGTTGACCTCTGGTTAACTTGAGTAGATTTTCTATATTCCAGTGCTAGATGAATCCAAACATGCCCTGCCTATTCTGAGGTAACAGACAATTTGGCAGGATCCTGTACAAATAATTGCCTTAACAAATGTGGTTTAGAAAGGCAATATTGAAATATTAGATACAAGTGAGGAAAGCAAAATTACACACGCACAAGCACTTACCAGCAGTCTAGCCAGGCCAGGAAAACAACTGTGCAGTTTATCAATTTAGTCATCTTTGACACAATACCATTCCTTGTAACCCTGTATGTTTTTTAAAAAGACATGTTAGATATTGAAAGCATTACTATCACTTCTATTTTTCTGAAACTGCAAAGACAAATTTTCCTCTTCCAATTAGAACTCCAAAAAGATACCTATTTAACCCAACAAGCAGAAGGAACCACACTGAAAAGCATGAGACATTTCTGGATGACCTCTGTAGCCAGTTGTATTATTTGCTTATGCCCTGCGCCTGGCAAAACTTCTGTGTTTTTTTATGCCCATTTTTGTGAGCATTACTAATTTAAATTCCTCTTCACACACAAAATATGCATCTACACAAGGCAATCAATTACACAGCCTAGCTTCACTAAAAATCTGCATTTTCCAAAGGAATAAATTCTGAATGATTGTTTAACTCATAGATAAACTTAAGTCAGTTATACATAAATCATTCGGCAAATATAAAATGTAAACAGTTAAAATACTTCTGTGAGGAGCAGCACCATTTTACATGACTACTTAGTAACTGTCGTATACATTTCAATATATCTTTTGCTTATAAAGTGTACTGAAACCTGGAGCTTCGACATTGAAAATTATTGAATATTTATGACTTAAAATGAACCATTATAACGATTTCTGCTACAATGGTCTCATGGCGAAATGAAAGAGATAAATACTAATTTATACAGCACTACTTCCCCCTCCTTTGGATGGCATATATTGCTCACTTAATGCATTAACTACAGAAATCCTGAGGTTCTCCTACCACTTAATATTTTTTAGCAATCAGTTACTTCTGGTGGAGAAAGAATAGCTGAAATTTTGCCCCTATTGCATTCATGTCATTCCCTCTTCTACCCCAAAAGCACTCACCTTCGTAGACAAAACCAGTAAGAAACAAAACTCCCAAGAATCACAAATTATATGAAAGTATAGCTACAGCATATTCATTTTCCCTGTTTGTAGTCTAGACATCCTGGATGAACTTCATTTTGTGTGTACAAAACCAGGCTACGAGCTAGAAGTAAACAGTTTATTTGCATTGTAATGTATTATTCATGAAGTATCCTCATGTTTTATGGTGATCACAAGATTTGGCTTGCCACAAATCTGCAGAAAACATCACATTACTCCATTAGGCTCGATATTTCTGCAGCTTTGAAGATATGCTTTGCTTTCTTAAGATGATAAAACCACTCAGATGAGGTTACTTTGCAAAGGATTGTTTACTGTTTCTCTAAAAAAATTCACTACCTGTTGCTTTTGCTGAAGTAGTGTAGGCAAGTGACCAAAGTAAAAGAGGATTTTATTCACCGCCAGCACCACAGTAGTATGCCCAAAACTACAGGTGGCTGCACTGAATTCTCTCCCGGCTCCACCTGGACATGAACACGCAATCAAGCATAAAACTTGAAGGATATCATGAACAAAACATCTGGAATAAATTCTAATTAAAAAATTGAAAACCTATAAAATCTTAAATAATTCATTATATGGTAATGACCACAACATTAATATGTGCTTTGATAAAACAAATCTTACAAATTCAGTAAAAAAAGATCAGCAGCATAATAGTAAAGCAAATATGCAGATTTTAAAACCACAATAAAAATTATCAGGTTTAATATTTTACAGTTAATTACAGCAAAAAAGTGGCTGCTTTTAACACAACTTACAGTTTAAAATTACAGCACTTTATGATGAATTCTACCATTATTTTTGAAGAAACACTCAAAAATACCACCAAATTTTAAAGGTGCCCTATTAATGACTAAAAGGACCCCCCTCCCACCCCCCAAAAGACCACGTAGTCATCTACAGCAACCCAGAGGTCCAGCTGAGGTTTCTAGACTGCTGTCTGTATCAGAGGCCAATGTTGGATCTGTTGACATTGAAGACACATCATTGACAGATGACGATGAAGATGGATGTTGAGAGCCATTGATCATTGCTGCACCTGTGCTATGAGAAACAAAACACCAAATCAGTTGCAGATACAGTTGCACAGTTCAGTCCTTGCAATAGTCTGTCTCTTCCTAACAGCCATCACTTTCCTCTGTTTTGGCAAGTTTGGAGAAATGTGTCTCAGTTCATTGTCCAAGTAAATAAAAGCCCACAGGTCTTTAATATGGGGCTTAATGAATGAAATGTCAGAACCACAGAACTCACATGGCACGATACCTGTCAAATTACAGTAAATGGCTGAAAGTTAAAAAAATCACAAACATAGATAATACTGCATAAAGCCAGAGCTACGGTATCCTAACTAAATGTTGAGATGCAAAGTCAGAATGTATCTACATATTTAGATAAGAAAGAAGAGGACTGTTTTTTTCCATCAGATAATCCCCCTTCAGGTTGGAAAATAGCTGGTGCTCAGCCACATCGCATACGTTCAATCTCAGATACACCAAGATTTTTCAGAGTCTGGACTTCAGTGAACTCTGAGAAGAGTCACCAACAGCTGTCCCTCTCTTGTCATCATTTTTCAACAGTGCAAATGGAATCCTATCAATGGTCAGTCAGTGGTTATATTTACTCCAAAATTCAGCAACAGTTTCTGAAAGTGCTCCATAATGCCCCTTTCTGTTTAGAGGGAATATTCAAGGGAGAAAACCTAGAAATCCTGTTTGTTTACTTAACGGATGTAAGCAGTGGTTATATCTTTATTTGAAGCTGCACTATCTACAAGTTACACATCTAACCAAATTTTGGCAAGAGTACTAGTACATACCAAGATGTTTCTTGAGGACTGAAATGAATGAAGCGTCAGTTATGTGGGGAAAATAACAAAGGAATTTACCAGGTTAATAAAAAGAGATGTCAACCTCATACATTCCATTCAAATAAGCAATATCTCAAAGAGAATTCAAGAGGCTATTGGTCATTATAGAGTCATATTTTTGGGTTAGGTTAGTCTTGGATGTCTTGAACAGCTTTACTCCCTCCTGACCTACAACTTAATGTAGCTCTATACTGTGCTTTTATTGTAACCAACCTAAAGGGGCTGGTTGTCCACGTATAACTCCATTCTTGGTTCTCTCCTCCAGGTCCATGACTTCCTTGTATATCAACTCTGAAAATGCAGAGAAGTGAAGGCAAAAAATTAATTTGCAAACCCAAGACTGGATTGATAATCTATCTCCCATTAAAATGTACATTTAAGTTTCATAGGTTTATTACTGTTCAGAATTAGTTTTGAACAATAGGCTACAGAACAACTAGCAAGTTATATAAAAATGTACAATTCTCTTCTGTTGGAGCTACAATGGCCTGGCACTCTCAAGAACACACTGACATTCCTCTAAGACACTTTTGTCCAGGCTGCTTGGGCACCTGAAGTTAAACTTAATGACCATTCAGCTTTTATCAATGGCTTCTTCGGTACAATTAAACTTGATTAGCAGTCTTCAAAGGAATAGGTAGGATCAAGTCCAAACAGCATTTCCATACTCCTGACACACATTTGCCACTATATTTCCCCAGCAACAACATCTAACGGTCCAGATCACCATGAAATGAAATACAACACTGGCATATAAATTGCTCTCCAAATGAAAGAAGCAACTTTGTCTTCCAGTTACAGAAGTTCCTCATGCTTAAAAAGGTCAGAAGTGCTTGTAACATGACTCATACAGCCCCTGTACTGGCCACGTTTCTAGGCTAATGGCAGCTTATTACCCAGAAAAGAAAACGAACCTACAGAAGTAATAATAGAAGGACTAAACATGTTAAATGCAACTCATAAGAAGTAGTATTCTGACAGTCAGTTCTTATCTGTCACTGGCAAACTAATGCAATGTACAAACAGTTCGGAAGAAAAAAAGCATTTAAGAATTATAATTTCAAGGGGCTTTGGGAGTCTCAAAAGTAAATTCCATATTTCTTGAAATACCCTCAGCACATCTGCTTCAAAAGGGAAATAACTTTGCTTGGAAGGAGGATGGTAAGAGAATATCCACAATTCTCCTTATCTTTGCCTTTACAATTAAAACTCACTTTCTAATAGTATGAGACTTAAAAGTGCGGTAGTACTAGATTTTACAGACTTGTGTCCATTACCAGCTAACACAATGAAACTGTCAAAAAATGATTCACAAACCTTTTTTTTCCTCTGGGGATAAAAAGGCTGTACAGGTCTAATGGCCCTTCCTAGACTTTTTCAGTACAAAGTATTAGATTGCTCAGTGCAATAAATTCTTGTTTAAATGCAACATTTATAGCCTGCACAGCTCTCTGGATCTGCATCTTTTCCTAGCACTAGGACCTTTGCAATAACACCACACCTTTTAAAAGCCATTTCAAAATGAAGCACAAGCTTTACAAATAACAAAGATGTTACCCTTTTGCTTTATCATTTTACACCTCGTATATGACCAGGATATATAAACACTAAACCAGTGCTGAACACTAAAACTCATGCCCTTCAAGCTAAGTCTTATGTCAGACTATGATCTGTTCCATACCTCAACCCCAGCTACTTTCTCAGGATCCCATAGTTGATAACCAGTGTCTCCTGCACTAGCTGTGACCTCACGATCTCACCCACTACTAACACTCCTTATAGCTGCTTCTTTCAAATCCACTGCTCGATTTAAAAGAGTGCAGTTATCGCTAATATGTTCTTCCCTTGAAGACTGGTGCTTTTACTTCAGACTTGCATTGCTCAACCTCCTGCTCTTTTTTGAACAGTTTGCCCAGAAGATTTACCTTCCCTAAAAATGCTGCCTTATCAGTTGCAAGAGGTGACTGAAATGAGCAGGTCTACAACTGAGTGAACTTAAGTTCACTACAAAGGTTCAGCACCTTCACAGGAAGCTTTTTAGTGTCCTGACAACCAAGAGGTTGTAAAGCACTGACCTATTCCCTTGCCATTCCAAACAGTCTAAGTAAATACTATTAGGTTGCTTGGAAGACCCCTAATAAAAATAATCCTTGGGGCTCAGCCTACTTCCAAAGGCCTTAGTAAACTTAAAATGCCTTTCTTACCTTTCCATTCTTCTATCGTGTGCTCCCTCTCATCTAACTGCTTATCTGGTATCTTTGGTGGAGGCTGGAAAAACAAAGTATCTCATGATACAGCAATCAAAAGGGATACAAAACCAGAATAAACAAAAAGCAAAAATAAGCACTCAGAATATGAACCTGGTTTAAAAATACTTCATTTACTCTGTCATATATGCTCTCACACTTGGACTTGGCCTATTTTCTAGATGCTGCTACATTTTCTAAACTTATTCTGATTAATAGATTTGTTTACCTTACTGTAATCATTAACATATCAACTGAACAGTCTGGTAAAAGAGCTAAGTGCAGCAGTCTCTAGCCCAGCAGCCCTTTTTACCTACTTACTGTTAATCACTACATTTTCCCTCTAGGTATTATAGATCAGCGGAATTCTAGTTGCACCATTTACATCAGCATCTTTTTCTGTTCTTAGTGGGCCACCGCCAACCACCTTTATCTTAAAAAATGAGACTTTTTTAATAACCTGAAATTGTCCTGAAATTAATTTTTTAAGGAAAAAAAATCAATTAATCCCTTTGTTCATTACTGTTAATAATTGAAAGCTCAAGATCTTGTACTCAAATTTTGTTGAAATACTTATTTCCTAGTTTAAGGGTACTATCAATCGCTACAACTCATGAAGAATTCTCTTGCCCAGGAGTGAAAATCTCAGAATCCTATCAAGGGCAACCAAACCACACTGAAACGACTGAAACTCAATAAATCAGAAAGATATATAAAATTTTGCAGATGCATTACTACATGTCCAGGAAATTATATGCAATTAAACATGAACACACACGCAGAGATACAGCTACCTGCAAGTCTGCACTCATTCCTAATGCTATTTCTAATACACATGTCAATTGATGTCAATATAAATGATTATGGCTCAGTTAAGCTTCTAGTGAAATGTGTAGATCATGCAATGATCTTCTTTCAAGCAGTTGTATCAAGGATCACAACAAGTTTGCTTTAGTACAATACCTTCCTAATCAGAGACTTAAAACAAGAACTTACAGCTTCTGCTTCTGATGGATCATACCAAACATTGATGTATGGGTGCTGCAGGGCTTCGTCCACAGAGATTCTTTTAGAAGCATCTATAACCAGCATTTTTGATAACAAATCCCTTGCTTGACTTGCTGCAAAAGTGAAATTTTCTATTTAGATTAGTGCCATAAATAGTGCATATAATACAGTATTTCAAAGCTCATAAGGAGAGAAGAACTGGAATAACCACATTCCAGTTTAATATCTATGCAGGTCTCACATAACTTGGGGTTTAAGAAAGTGGTCCATTTAATGGGGAAAAAAAATGAAGACAAGAACACAGGTGGGAAGGGAGTTGGACACGTTTCACCATGCATCTTCAGCATATAGTGCCCCTTGCCATGACATCCTTCCATGAAATATAACAGCTGACAGTGCAGCCTTGTCTGGAACAGCAGTGGGGCAAACACCTACTATGCCTCTCCTACAGTTTATGGGGTAAAAAGTGTCATCTACGGTTAGTCACAGAAAATACGGCAAGCCTGTGACTCCACTGAGTAGGTAATTTTTAAAACCAGAAACTTATTTCAGTAACTACAGGATATCTATGTATGATGAATAGAAAAAACTTCTTTTCATCCCTAGAGAAAGGTGATCTGCCCTGCCTACACAACTCTATTCCACCACCCTCCCCCGACTCTTCTCTAAATCATTTTGGCTTGTGTAACTGAGAGGAATATGTATATTTACTTTTCTTTGAAAAGGTATCTCCAGAATGGGAGCTGTTTCAGAGAAGATGAGAAAGTGGAGGTAAGCATACACCAGCACATTCATGCACTCCCATGATATAACTATTGCAATATTTAAATCCTTAGTGGGATGATTTTACAGTGAAAAAAAATCCAAGATACATTTCTGTTCAATAGATCAGAGTTTTAAAACTTTTAAAATACGCAACACACAGAAAACAAATCTTACCTTTAAGTTTATTGTGTTCAGAGTCAGCTGGGAAAAGGACATCTGGAAAGAGTTTTTCAAAACTATATCCAGCATATTTAGGCCTGTTCTCCACATAAGTTCGGACTGTAGGCTGTAATTTCTTCATAAATTCGGGGCATGGTGTTCCTAGCTGCTCTATAACTTTATTCCATTGATCAATATCTAAGGTTATGCAGCTAAGAAAAACAGTGTCTAATTTTCAGCTAGAAATTTATGCTAAAACCACATGAAATAACCACCAGAGAGAAAACACAGAAAATTATTATATAATAAAATATCACACTCATCATTACTTAGGGCTACCTTATTAGAGAAAACAGTAAAACAAAGTAAGACTATCATACAGTAGTCAAGGCAACGTGAATTTTACTCAACATAATAACTAATTAATAAAGGATATACTTCTGAGAAACAGTGAAAATTAAAAGACTCACAAAATGTATTAAACAAATTTAAATAAAGGCATTGTTTGGGTTCTAGAGGAGAACTCATTTCCTGATTGAACACATATTGACAGTAAGTCAAGCTACTACACATCATCAAAGCACTCGTGAGAATTTACTTGTGTAGGTGGTTTGTCCTTTGTTCTCATTTTAATACCTGAGCCCAGTCTGGGACCCTCCCATGTTACCAGTCTCTCACTAATGACAGGCAATGCTGAGCACCAGTGGGCACACAGAGGATGAAATCTTGGCCCACACAGGTCATTAAAAACTTTGTAACAGAGTTGAATACAGAAGTTCGAGTGTTTCAACAATGTGTAAGGAATGTCTTAATTGGAAAATTTAGACAAGTTAAAGGGGAGATTGACCAGTTCATGGCAGAAGAATTTAACATGTGTTACGGAATTAAATAAGCAATGTTGGCTCAGGAATTCCTAGTTGCAGATGGTTAGGTACTGGGTGAGAACTCAGGTAAAATTTTACATATGCTTATCTCATCCAGACATTCTCCTCAACTTTTTCTATTTGGCTATTTTCAAAGACTGGACACTGGGCTACTTAAACCTTCAGTTGGATGTAGCAGGCCCTCTCTTATGTTCTTAAATCCTAACAGCAGACCTTTATATGATTGTTCAAAGCTCTACAGTGCTTTACTACAGGCCTTGAAAAAAATCACACTGAAACTAAACTGAAAAGCCACACTAGCAAACTAAGATGCATAAAGCTAAGCATGGTGCAACTCACAGAATGACAAAGCTGTGTGAAAGAAAGGATGCTCTGGATGTCCTCACTGTGCCTCAAAATCTTTACCCCTAAATAGTACTATATCAATTATTAAACAGTTTACCTGCAACAAAAGCAGGAAAGATTTCTGATGTCACCTAAAAAACTAGAGTGGAAATACTAGTAAAGCAAATAAGATGCCGAACTCCAATCAGATCCACTAATTTTCGTGATGTTCCAGAGGTTTCAGCTGTATTTGCTTGTAGCACACCCTTCATCTGAAGTATTTTTCACAGAAAAACCCATACAGATACCACCAAGCCATTCAGAGAACATAAAAAGATAAGTGAACTGTTTGCAGGATAACTTCTGCATACAAAAATATAAAACTCCAGAGTGTAACTAATGAACCCAGTTATGCATTTTTTGTAAGCATTTCCTATAAAACATAAATAATAATAACTGCTAACATGCTCGGATACTAAACAAGATTAGTAAGTTATTACATAAAAATGATCTCCAAAGAAAAAGTCAATGCATGTGAACCAGTAAAACACCACCTAAACAAAATAAACCTGTATTATATGTGACAACATCCAAAAGCAATGGCTAGACACTATATTAAATTGAAAAAAGAAAAAAGAGGGGAAAAAAAAAAAAAAAGGAAAAAGGAAAACTAAGCCTGTCTGCCCAAGTGGTATTTTTTTCATCTTGTTTAGTATTAATCTCTAAAGACAGTCATACATGCTAGCGCTCTGTTGAGGGTTTGCTTTAAATGGTATAACTGTAGACATTTTTGCAGCTTCCTGGAACCAAAACAAAGAGCTTACAAATTGTATTTTGAAAAGGCAGTTTAAAGCGAGTATTTTAAAAATTAGAACCACCTTAATCTGGAACTATATTGCTGCAGTATCTTTTGACCTTTTACAGCTACATCCCAGGCCAAAGGTAAGGATACGATCTGTACCAGGAAATAAAACACCACCTTTGATCATTTCTCCCATGATGCACCCAACTGACCAAATGTCAACTGAAAACAAAATGGAATGATATTAACATAAAAGATAGTTATTAAAATAAAGTAAATAAAAATATCTGGACGCACACAGACACATGAAGTGACCATAAAAAGCGTGTGTAATGAAAATGAGTGAAGGTGAATGTATGCTAACTACAGGACCAGCAGAGACTATGTCCTACTGCCAGGTGCAGCCTGAATATAAATGAAGTTCTTAACATTTTTTTAAGTGTATCACAAGAAAAGTCCATGTTCATTTAATAAAAAAAAAAAATTGTACAATATGCATTTTCATGACACAACATCAATAAAAAGATTAATCACTTCCTAACTAATTCAACCTGCTGCAGCAGCACAAGGATACAGTCCCTTCCTGGAAAGAGGATTTTGTGGCAAACCATTTCGCCCATAATGCACCCCACAGACCATAAATCCACTATGTTTGTAGCACAAAAAGAAGGAAAAGCAAAGCAAACGGTCATTTAAAATTAAAAAAGCATAACATGACTGCATCCTATAAAGTGCAGAGACAGCACAGGAAGAAAAGCACGTCTTCATATTAATCAATGAAAACACTTTAAAATACACGGTTTATAAGGATTCGCTTTTAACTGTCTCAAATACAAGGCAGAAAAACATCCTTTTGTTTAACATAGTGTTAGAGCAAGAGCTAAAGCAGAGAGAGAGAGATACACATGAATCAAGCAGAGTAAAGCCCTTCACCAAGCTCTGAGGCTTTCAATGCTATCTCTGCCAATAGACTAGGCTGGAGCACTGAAGATAATTTATTGAATGTAATTCCATTGAAGTCGTAGGAATAACTTTGAAAGTAGCAAAGTAAACTGATCTTTAAAAATACTGTGTAACCAAACAGTTTATACTTGTAGGAGAAGAATTAATTGGTTATTACATAGGAATTAAAATTTGCCATCAAGTATTTCCTAAAAGTCAGATTATCATGCATCTCTCTCTCCCTTTAAATAAAAAGCAAACACAATCAGTAAAAGATCACTTAGAATTTTAGAGGATCAGTTAATGACAATATTAGTATGCTCCTAAAAGATTTCCAGTTAAAATTATTTGTTTAAAAATATTTCTCCAGTTATTCTGAAATAACATCTTATACAAAAGAAAAACTCAAAAGCATTTTTTATATGAAATACACATTTTCTACATTAACTTAAAATAAATCACTCAGAACACATACTCCTTACAAATTTACTTTTTATAGGCATGCCAATTTCTTTTGTAGTTGCTTTCAGAGATACTGTTAACTCTGTATGCAAAAACTTTCTTGAAGTCACATTAATGAATTTATATTATTATGATTACTTTTATGTCAAACATGACACTGGAATTTCGGTTAAGCACATAAGAAAGAAATTTAAATGAGAACAATTGTATACTAAAAATCACATATAAAAGTTCTGAAGGAGCTCAACAATGTCAAGCAAACAATGCTGCTGCTTATTGAAAATACTCCTTCTCTCTTATTTACAAGTTCCTCTAAAATAGTATCTAAATAATGAGAAGAGACCATAGTTGTACATATTAATAGGTCAAAATTAAGGGCCTGGTTCATTTAAAAAATGATTGTCTACAATTCATGATTAGTGGTGTCTTTTCTTCAAAAAGTCTTTTCTAGTATGTTTGTCTCAGAGATCTAACGGTTTGAAGCCAAGTTTTGCATTTGGCTTTTAAATAAAATTCTGAATGTTGACATTTTCACCTGCAAAGCAGTCTGCTGCCATCAGAAACCAAAATATACTCAAATCTACTGTAAATAGTTTGTGTCCAACATGATAAAAACAATGCCCATAATTGCATGGAGAAGTCTGGGAAGAAAAATAACGTGAGTCAATGACTTATATTCATGCCTCCGAAGACAAATTACTTCAGAGGTGAAGACAAACACTAGAAACAATTCCTCTGGTCACTTTACAAAACAACTTGTTATGTTTAGGGTCTTTTGGTTTGCTACTTTCATTAAACAAACAAAACCTGTCTATTTATAGGTTTCTAATTTTTTATGAAGCTAGACTAACTAGTAGATAGGGAACTGCTCTTGTGAACACTTCTATGAAGACTGAGTCAAATCTTTAAAAGGATTTTTCAAATCTGTATTAAGATCTACTGCTTGTCCTACAGAGTGCGTTTTATTCTTGAAAACCTTTTTTGGAATGAACTTACTATTTTCTACATTTCTAACAGAAAAAATTCTAAGTGAAAAGGAAGTTGAAACCCAGTGTATATACTAGGAAATTTAAAAGTAGTAGTTTCAGAGGGTTTGGGGCTTTCCTGCTTTGCAGTGCTTTCTTCCTTATAATTATGCACATAAGCTAAATATGTTAAGGTAGGCATCCACAGTTTTTGTGTCATTCAATTCTGAATTTCTTGAGTTGGCAAGGCCTGGTTTCTTAATGTAATATAACCAAACATGTTGTGCCCCCTTCAGTATCAAAACCTAAATAGAAATTAACTCTATCATCTGTTTGTCTGGGATCTTCGCTAGTTTTTAAACAATTAAAGATTTCATATGTGTGTAGTACAGTACCAAAAGAATACTACTCTGCAGTACCTATCTCAATCATCAAAACATATATTACAATCCTCCCATATCAGCTCAGCAAGGCACTGAAATGGCATAAAGCTGCCAGATAACCCTGTTCAATTAGACTAAATGTTAATGTTAGCCAGTAGTTAGCTGTCAATTTCCAATATTTAACTCTAAATTAAATAAGTTAACTTTAAATTTAACTATGGGTTTAAAGGGCTAAAATAGGCATCAAAGCTAACAGTCAAGGATGCTGGACAGCCCATGGTTGTTATCGTAAGTACATCCTTTATACCTGCATTCCTGTCAGGGGAGCTCCACAACGAGGAACTTAGCAGGCAGCAACTGAGTGACAGTTTATCTAAATAGACTTTTAATGACAACAGTATATATGGAAATGTAGATTGTCTTCTGATTCAGCCAACAGATTTCCTTTCACGTTCTCCAAAAGTGTCATTCTCAACTGAAAGACCATGTATTTGGTTTTGGGGAAGACGTGACAGTTTTTCATAGGAAAGTAATTTTTTATTCATATTCTGCTGCGCAATACAATTCACACTTGCTTAAGGAACAGGATTGTCACTAGCATGACAGGGTGCTCTAGAACACAACCTATTTAACTCAAGTAATCAGCAACATTTTAGCTGAAAGAAAGTCTCATAATTTTGCAACTCAAAGTTACTTAATATTTAAGAGAAAACTGTAAACCAGGTAAGCTAAGTCAGAAAACTTGTGACTTCCATTGTATCAATTATTTCTGTAAGGCAGCTACGTGACCTGGACTACAGCTTTAGGTTCTTGTATCTAGTGTCTCTTAGCTGGCCAGTGTAAAGCCTTGGGAGTGGAAAAAGAAATACAAACTCAAATATATGCTTTCTACAAAACTTTAGCAGTTAAAAAATAACTTTAGCCCCGCTCCACTCAATCTATCTTCTAAATTACAGGAAAAATAGCCAACCATGGAGCCCATTTGAAGGAATGCATATCCTCTCATGCTCACTAGCAATCCAAACAGAAATAAAAATCACAGCCTTGCAAAAAAGATCTGTCCTCATTCATTTGAGCTGGCTTCTTTCATTGTCAACATTGTCAGAAGTTTTTATTCTTGGCTTTTATAAATGATGAGAAGATAAACTCTCTATGCACATAGCAGCTACAGTTTACACACAACCTGGAGTCCCTTCCTGTAATGGTATGCAGCTGCCAGGGAAGTTTGCAGACTATGTTCAGAATCCTGAAGAGCAGAGCAAGCCCCAGTTGTGTCAGTGACCTGCTGAGCTGTGTCTCACATCACCAGGAGACAGCAAACCAAGCCTCGAGCATCAGGGCGCCTCACGGGCCTTACTGGAGGACTAATCGATAGAGGGTCAGCAAACGGTGACCTCTGCGCATTGTGCCTGCCTGGGGTGGAAACACCAAGTGAGCTCAAGTGACCACAGTGACAGCAGATCAATGAAATGGCAGCAGAACTGGGGCTGCTACAGCAGAATTTCAGGAATGACATATTACTTTCTTTAGTTTCCTGAAGGATACGAGGTCCTTCATTCAGAAGATGCAACATGCTTGATCATGTGTTTCCCCCAAATGCTGCATACTTTCCTTATTTTCTTGTAGAAGATATTCAGAGAAGAAGGGCCACAGAGTGAGTATAAAGAGAAGGGAAATGTACGCAAGCAGAAGGACAAAGCAAATAAATTTCCTTGGAATTTGTCATGGACCTCAAAGAATCTATGGTGCTTCATAACAGCACTCTGCATTCTTGTCTCAAGTATATAGATGAATTTTTCTTCAGCAACATTAATTAAGAATCTAGTGTGACAGGTCGGGTTTAATAAAAAGTAATGCTACCGTAGGTAGTTCTAGCTTGTTTGTTCATCAGTAGCCTTTTAGGTCCCTGCATCCTGAAAGACTATAATGAATTATAGTTATTTAAACATTAAATTTAGGACACACATTTGCTGACGAATTACAATTTACATCCTCATCAGGAATAAAGTCAGATGAAAGTGTATCAAGGTACATACCACGTATTAACAAAATATATTTCCAGTTCTTCCTGGATGAACTTAATCTACTACTAAGCAAGTTATTTAAATTTTTAAACAAACAAGGCCCTCAATTTCTTCTCCTATTAAATGTAAACATTTCTAATGGGTTGAGTTGAATAAACAAATTGGTGCATCCAGAATCTGCATTGTGGTCACAACGCTAATTTATAAAATTTCTACATCTAGAAAAAAACATTAACATGTAAAATGTGGTGTGCCAAACAAAAAATAAAGCTATGCCAAAGAAAGACTATATTTGCTGACCGTTTTCTTTGTATCCCATCCCTAGGATGACCTCTGGTGCTCTGTAGTAACGAGTCACTACATAAGGCGTCATCATAAAACTAGTTCCTGCAGTTCTGGCCAGTCCAAAGTCAAGAATCTTCAAAGTGCAGTCTGACTTTACTACTATATTACTGGGCTTTAAATCCTTCAAAAAGAAACATCATATATGACTGCTAAGACAGGCAAAAAGTACTCTGTGGTTCACATTTTTAAAAGATAATACCGCTAACATCAAATGCCACATATACAACTAGGTTATTGCTATAACTGCAGTTTCTTTCCCCCTTGCATTAATTCATGTGCATTCAGCAGACTACAGAATTAATACCCTTATTGTGCTTGTAGATTTATATAGCAATTAAGGAAGGAAAATACAACCAGCATTACAAGATATGTTAGCAATGTCTGAAATAAATTGAGGTTAGTAAGATATGTTAGCTCTGAGGAAAGGTCTAGAAACTGTTCACTAGAACAACAGTTATCACTACGATGCAGAACACAAGCAACATAACAATTGCTGAAATAATTTGATACAATAATCATCTTGTTACAAGAATTATTAAAATTATAACATGAATATAAAAAGTAGAAGGTTTCTTCCCTACTTAAGGCTGCATTACCTCTTTTGAATCAATGCAGATGTTTCCCTGAACAGGAAGTAAATTCCCATGCTCACACAGATTTAGTTTCCCATTTAGAATTTGGTTTTATACTCATTTTGGTGACCAAACCCAAAAGCGCATCATAGAAAAACTGCCAGAAATTAACACAATAATTAAATTAGAGTGCAAAATGCCCTGGTACAGCTTCAGATCATCTTAGTTAGAAACTTGGTAACTGTATTGTCTTCACTTGAACCCTAAAACCACATTGACAATAATGAAGTACATGGCTATACAATAATGGCTATACAACATTTATTTATATACTACACGGCCATACTCAGTCATTATCTCAGGAGGATCTTACACACATCTGAATGTCACAGAGCAAATATTACACAACAGAGTAGTTTCAGAATAACTTTGTTATGATAAAATCATTCACAGCACACAGGCCGACATAAATAAGGCTGGATTCTTTCTGCCTACCCTCCACTAAGATTAATGAGAGAAAAACCCGAGATGTGGTCCAGGACTCCAGCATTTGAGCTGCAGGCATTTGATAAGCAGCCTGATCTTTCACTGTTTCTTAAAGACTTTGAAGTGGTTATCTGCAAGATATATGTAGTTTTCATTTGTATTTGTATGGCTTTCAACAAACACCTCAGAAAGCTAAGAAAGCTGCACTGAAGACAGAGAGGAAACCACAAAAAGAGTTCCAGAACAACAGAATTCTAATGAGTAATTAAAAGTCTTGAATACTTACACACTCACACATGCACTTCCAAATCACCCTCACAAAGACTCTGCAGACAACTTCATCTTAAAAGATTCTCAAACACCACAAATAAATTGAAGTATTATAAGGCATTCCAGCTATTTAATATGCGTGTTTCATATTCTGCTACTGTCCTGCTTATTATCAGCTTTATTTTTGTGCACTTCTATTATTTGGAGGATGTTCACTCATGAAACCCAGGTGGCATGCTCATCATATTAACTATACTCATCCTCCCCAAAGCTGCAGGATTAGCACTGAAAATGTTACGAGATGTTCCCTTTGCATGAGAAAAATCACTACGAGAACAAAAAGTGAAAGCTTACAGAGTACTGTCCATCCTTAATTTCTGAATATCATGTGGCTGTCATGAAGCCTGGGAACATGTTGTAATTTGGCATACAGAGCTGTTCTTCAGAATGATTGAGGTGAGAGTTGACTTACACTGCATTGAAATTCATGCAGAACCAATACTTCTTTTGTTTTAAATAAACAAGGACTCAAAAGCTCCTATAAGAGTGGATAAGTTTGTTAGGCTGTATAAATATACCCAGAACCTATAGCAGGAAGTATCTTGCCTAACACTAAAAAGGTAAAATGTCAGTGCCCAAAAATCAGAGATTATTCATGGCTGTCTCCCCATTAACCAGACAGGGAGAGAGGAACATCTCTGAAGGGTAATTCATGGCTTCTATAGTCTTTTCTCTTTCTAAAGGTTTGTGTGAAGGGCTTCCATAATTAGGAACCTTTGTTAAGTGCTCAAAATCAGACAGAATATAATGTTTCGGAGCCTCCATGTAAGACTAATGAGACACTTTGTGTCCTTCAGCAAGTCAGTGAGGCACAACTCTGCAACACTGATCATTCATCCTCCTCACATTGCAAAATGTAAATGAACGTGTACTTCTACACTAGCTGGAAACTCTTGTCTCTGCAAAACATTTTGAACACAGTAATGCTCATTTGCCAATATCTGTTGGTGTAAAGCTACAGTCACATCATTACCAAGATCAAATCTTTATCCACTGATATGGCAGCTAAGTATTGTCCCCTACAACTTCTAGGTGAAACTGTTTGAAACTCTTTTAATGTTTAATCTCTGCCTTGATCTCTGACTCTAGCTTGCTACAACAACAACAACAATCACTTATTTCTATGGCAGGTAGTATCAAGTGCTACAGGCATATATACAGATTGTTGTAATTTCAGTCATCCAGCAAGCTTTGAAAAAGTTACTGAGATGCTGAAATTAATTATCACAGCTGTGTTAGAAGATGAAGAACCCAGTTAAAAAACATGTGAAACTACCAATACCAACAAAAGCAAAAGATCTAGAGGGACACTGAAGAAATATACTATATTCATAGCCAGAATGTTCCCCTAGCAGCCAGAGTAGTGCAGACTATGTTTAAGGAGTAATTCGTTTCAACAAAGTAATTAGTTTTAGACAATAAGGACACTGGAGATGAAAGCCCAGGAGAGTGGTATAAAGAGTTACAACTGGAGCCACACAGTCCATATGAAATATGTCCCTTTTCAAGCATGCCCTCCTTGTCTTCTGAGGTTTAGTTTGTCCACAGAGAAACAGGATTTTGATACTTTACACCTAGAAGTATAAAGGTGTAACACACACAGTAAGTACATAATGCAGTTTTGCCTGAACATACTTAATCTTCTGACAAAGTCTGAGAAGAAGCTGTCAGCTGAAAATCTACCATGAAGACAGGCAAGTGAAATGTATCTGCCCATGTCCTTCAAAAGCATTCATGCATACATATGTTCCTATTTACATAGCAATTGTATCTTTAGTCTCTTTGGAACAGGTTATCGCTGCACTTCACTTTACTGCACAATATGAAGCATTTCAAAGACCATCCATATTTACAGAGGAAGGAATTCTATCCTCAAATCTGTCTTTATTCCTGCCCAACTACCTGAGCAGTTACTTCATTTCTATAAATGTATGAATGTTTACATGTATCCATGATTCCTTCAGTATTTTGATGCTCACTTTACACAAGTACAAACCATCCATAAAGCAAGCGAAGTTTTAGAAGCTCCCTCCTGCCTGCCCCAAGATCCACAAAAGAAACACTCTTACATTACCTACTCTAGCACGTCCATACAATATGCAGTTTTCCAAAAATAAAAAAGACCTAGGAAAACCCACACCATGAAAGTTCCATACCTAAGTACTGAAGAGACCAGAAAATGTGAAGCTATGTACAAACCCTTGATTTCAATTTGACAGGCATGAGGACACAAAGGGCTGGATAATATCAGTCATATGCAATATATTAATAATACCACAACTGTGTTAATTGAAGCATCCTAGTTTTGCCTAGAATAATGGAAGAAGCCCACCAGCCTGTCTCAATGCCTACACGCAGACCAAGAAGCACAGGGTGCAATGCCTGGCTGCAGGCGGTGCTTCTGCCTACCCTGCCTTGCCAATCTGATGAGAACTAGAGGAAGCTGAGCAAAAGGAAGCAGTGTATGGCCATTCAAACTGCATTGTCTACTCAAACCGTCCCGGTTCCCTTCAGGGAAAAACAGAGTGACTGGGTGGGAGTGTCATGTGGCCAGATCCAGCTCGTGGCCACTCAACACCCCAGTCACAATGAGGTGGAGTACTGAACTGGACAAGCATCGCAACACAGAAATTCCTGTGGTGCCATTTGTGATTTACGTTGCTGTGTACATCATCCGTGAGGAAGACTACACAATAATGACTGAAAGTATCACACATAAGTTTAATTATCTCTCTGCATCATTTCAAAAATGAAAACTTTTAAAGCTCTCTAAAAAATTACAATGAACAGTATAGCACTGTAGAAATAGAAGCTTACAATTTCCCAAAATAGCAGAGATTGTATTTGAAAAGTTATAACTAAACAATCTCAAGCAATATTTACACTAGGTACAAACATATATGAGATGTTCAACTTGAACATGCAAACTTAAATTCAGAATTTCTTGACTGAATTACAACACACACACTTGCAACTTAAAAATCAGTAGTCAGTTTTGCCCGTGGGCAGTCTGAGTGAATGCTTTGTGACACACAGGTGTATATAAGTCCCACTTCCAGGTACTTTTCATCATCTGCCTATCTGGAGACTTCAGATATTTATTCATTACTCTGCTAGCAAAAGAGCAGAAATAAAATGGGCAGTACTTTCAAAAGATGGGATTTCAGGTTTGGTTACCAAAATAAAAGAGGCAGAGACACTTTCAGATATTCTTTTCCTGCCACAATCAAGTAGAACATTTTCTAGAATTAGAAGAGGTAATATAACTCACTGCAAAAAGCTTTATTTACTCTGTGCAGATTATTACCAAATCACTCAAACATTCAAAAGGTTCATTCCAGAATTACAGTGGAAAAAGTGTGATTGTTTCCTTTCAGTTTTCCTTCTCTGCCTATGGGACAGGCTGTGGACCACCATTTGTGCTCTTATTTCTGAATTTTGTCTTTCAAATACTCAAGGCAAAACCAGGTACAATGCAAAATATACAAACTTAAGTCCACTTACCCTATGTATAATTCCAGCTGAATGAAGATGTTTGATACCACACAGCATTTGATAAAGAAGATAGGACATTCGTTCATGATCTAGCTCCATCTGAATCACTTGGCAGAGATTTGCATCCATGAGCTCCATCACTATGTAGCTTATGAAGCAAAACAAAGAATAATAATCAGATAATACTGTCATTTTATGGTATCCTTTCCCTTGCTCATCCTTCTGTATGAATACTTCTAAAATGAATTCTCAGCTTTAGTTTAAATCAGACTTACACGTCTTGAAATTCTTCCAGGGATTTTTGTGGTGTGAACACATTCAGTAGGCCGATTATCTGTAGGAAATGGGTAGAGGAAGTATAACTACACTATAGCAATAGCAGAGTCACAACGTCAACATTTCAAAACCAATATCCAATATGCTGATGTGAGCTTCCCAGTATACGCTGAAGCTTGAGATGCTCAGCAGCTCAATCAGGCCTAACATGCTGCAATAGATGCTAATGATTTTAGGAGGAGTATTTTTCCTCTCAAATCACATAATCTAGAGACACTCTGTGCCTTAACAAGATGATATTCAAAGCTTAAAACCTAAGGAAATTAGTCAGTCTTCCCCTGCTTCCTACTTTCAGTTTGAAGAGAGCTGGTAAGATTTGTATTGCATGTGAGAAAAAAAAACAAAACAAAACATAAAAATGACAAATACTACCTAAGAGATACCACTTTGCCATTGACAAAGTTGAAACAACAAGTCCACTCAAAGAGAAAAAGAGATTATTGGAGCTGCTTTAGGATATTTCCAAGTTGCTAAGAATGGATGGGATGTGCAGAAACAGGTCAAGCTACTACTCATCAAGAGTCAGGCAGACTTGCGATAGTTTATCATCATGCAGATTTTGCTATTAGGTAAAACTTCCTTCACAGAATCCACATATTAACCACCTCTGCTTTAGAAAACACACAAGATTTTCCAAAGTAGCTAAAAGATGGAGTAAGTCTTCCATGACTCTCCCTGGCCCTAGCAGCCAGAGGGCATTTTATCTTGCTAAAGGCGGATTAACAGGGGGAGTGAGGAAGACAACACGCAGCTGTCTCTGAAGGAAGAAAATGGCCAACACCAGCTTTCCATAGCCCAACTCTGATAAATTTATCACTTATTCTCTCCCCACTTCTGTGATCTGGTCTACTCCAGAGCTTCTTAAGCATCAGACAGTTCCTGTCATCATAACACAAGATTCTTAACTCATTCATGCACCAGGGTAAAAAAAAAAATATATATATATATATATATATATTACAGCCTTTTTTCCTTCTCTTTGTCCAGCAGAAGTAACAGAAACAAGGATGCACTTACTTCTCACAGTATTCTTAGTTGCCAACTGCCTAAAAATGTAGCAATGTAGCACTGTCTCCCTTCCTGAGTCCGAAGCAGGTATTTAAAGATAGGGCAGGTATTAAAATGAGCCAATAATAGCTCTTCTGAAAGAGCCTTCTGTACTTATGGAGACACAGCCATGCAAAGAAAATCTCTCTAATCTACAGAGGATGTCATTCTCTGAAATCACTTCTAAGACTTTTACAAAGAAAAACCTTCTAGTCAATTCTATCACATTTAAAGCAGGACACTGCACTTACATTTTTGTGATTAACACACTTCATAAGAACAAGCTCTCTGTAGGCTCTTTTAGCGTGGGTTTGGTTCTGAAATGGTCGGCTTAACTTCTTGATTGCAACATTTCGTTCAAGGATGGCATCATAAGCTGCACTGTAATTAAAAATAACATTTT
This sequence comes from Pampusana beccarii, assembly GCA_013399365.1. Taxonomy (NCBI): domain Eukaryota; kingdom Metazoa; phylum Chordata; class Aves; order Columbiformes; family Columbidae; genus Pampusana; species Pampusana beccarii. Next base: position 540,171 of record VWYH01007991.1, on the reverse strand, counting down.
ACATGTCAGTGTCAAGGTCCTTTAAGTTGTGGAAGTTGCCACCTTTTTCAGATACCTTCTATCACATCTGCAGATAAACCAAATTTCCAGCATTATTCATCTTTAGGGAGTACAAGAGCAAAGTGCTCTTATATGCTGAGCGCTTCAAACTTTAGAAATGTTCCTCAGCTTCATAGTACTAACACATGACAATCTCCACCAAAAAAAATGCGTATCCCTGCTTCCTAAAATATCTTACTAAAGATATTGAGCTCTTGCCATTCATTGGCACTCAAGAACAGACCACCTAAAAAAGGATCCAAAACACTTCAAACATAAAAAGCACATCAGTTTTATGTAAAATCACACTGAAAGGGAGGAGAGAGATTATACAAAGGTTCCATGCTTTCACTTATGCAGTTTCTTAATAACCTCAGAACACTGAGAGCATCAATGTCAAGATAAAACAAACAAACAAAAAGAAGCTAGGAAAGCCTCAACATCTTTAATGTTACTGACTTTACTTCATAAAGGAAGAAAAACATTTTGTTTGCAGACTAATGCCAAGATTGTCATATGATTCAGTGACACAGGCTGTTTCACTGATGAAGGCTGTTACTGGGGAAAACTCCCATAAGAATCACATTTCCATGACAGGAAGGTATGCATTTTGTTTCCTCTAAGACGTAACACGACAGCGGACTACTGTGCAGACTCAGGAAATATTTATCAGTTACTAAAAAAGCCTCAGCAGGGAAAATGATGTTTTCTTCTCTCTTATCAAGAATGGCACTCAAACCTAATGAACAACATCTGCCAGTAAACAGCATCCACTAAATCCAACTAGCTACTTCAAAAAGTGTGTTGTCTATATAGGATGTAGGCTTGAATGGTTTTGGTTGGTTGGTTGGTTTGGTTTTTTGTTTTTGTTTGTTTGTTTGTTTTGTTTTTTGTTGTTGTTGTTTGTTTGTTTGTTTGTTCGTTTACATCAGCAAAACCTCTAGCCACTATCAAAGGAAAAAAAAGCAGGGACAACATATACCAGTAAGTTTCTTTGGTTTACATTTTCCACTATCTGGAACTTTCCTCACCTACCCCCAAGGTAAGGAATATCTCACAAAAGAGTGGCAGAGAAGTGGCCAGGAAAGATTGCCAACATGGGAATCCTGTACCAGCATCTAAACTTCTGCATCCCTAGCACATAACGGTAGCCTCAGAGTCTCAGTATTAGATATGGTTGAACCTTCAGGCCATCTGCTTAATATTCCTCCAAATCAAGTTGGATCAGGTTTTTTGTTTGTTCATTGATTGCTTCATTCAAAACAAGCAAACAAAACCACAAATACCAACCCAAATCACAAGAATTACACCCTATCTCCTCCAGCCATTGGCAAGATTTAACTACATACACACTATGGTCCTCAGGGTCATCAGAGGAGTTCCACTAAAAAGGCTTCAGTTACCAGTAGTAGCCATTACAGAATGACACTAGAGTAATTGCGTGGTCAAGCTTTTGGACCTCAGCTCAGGGAGGGGCAGTAAATTTGGAAAACACGCAGTAATGTGTGACTGGGAATCAGAAGGACAGTGATAATATCTAAAGCTTTTCCAGGCATTTCTGTAGCAACTAAACAGACAGTTGTTTGACCGGAGTCTATGTCTTCATTATATTAATACACATGCAAATAAATTCAGATCAGTTTTTCTGCTGCTGCTACTTACAGACCAAATAATGTTAATTCCATAAACCACCATTTCAGAAACAATTCTCTAGAGCACTGGCCTTCGAGTTTTCATTTGCACTAAGCAAATTTTATTAACTCAGCTAAAACACAAATAGAAATTAGAAACATAGCCGTACCGCACATTTTTTAAACACTGATCAAGACAGCATTTAGGCAGTAAAGAGGTTATAGGTAAAAGCATTTGAGAAGATTATGGTTTTCTCTATCTTTCTCTTTCTTGATGTTTCTTTTGTATTTTTATGTCCTTGGTTAGCAGCTTAAGTGTTACAATAAACTGGAAAGTCTCCAGGATCCTGTGCTACCTATATCCTTTTCTTGAACCTTTAAAAAAGTCTGAAGAAGCTTAAACAAACATTTATCTTTGAGTTAATGTCACTGAACAGGAAATAGTGCCCACAAGCAGCTAGTTGTCACCAGTCTTAAATCAATCAGACACTCTTCAATCCACACAGCACAACCCTTATTCAAATAACTATATTGTCAAGTAATATTTTCCTATACTGCATCAGGTATTTACACATTACAGCGACAAGCAGCATCACAAATGCTCACTAACTGGCATCAGGGACTAGTTAGATTTTGAAACTATTATAAGTGAACCAGGGTCCTAACAAACCATTTCGAGAAAAGCATTTACAAGCATCAAATATTATATAGAGTATTTCTGGCTTCTGTTTCACTGTAAGCAGTGTGGTTTAGGATTAGGATTAGTTTCTTTATCCAGGTTTTCCCCCACCATTAATTTATGGGACTCAGCACAGCTGGCTGAACTTGTATAGAAGGGCATCAGTTCAGAAGCTGGAAAGGACATAGGTCAAAAATCAACAGCAACAGCCCTTGGTGAGGAAAAATGGCTAACTATTGCTATTGCTGGTTTGCACACAAAAGGTATTTCTCCACACTCCTACTCAGTAACATACGACAGTTAAAGGACTCAGAAAATTCTATCAAGGGAACATAAAAGTATATTTAAATTTTAAGGAAACCTTACCATACTATCCCTTGTGCTCCTGATCCTATTGGTTTTAAGTTTTGATACCGTTTCAATACAGTGAAAGTAGAGTCTCCAATTTCAACACTGTAGAAATTGTTGTCACGCTTGCTTCTGCTCATGGCGGCAACTTAGTTAGACTGCTTCATTCAGATTTTGCTTCTGGCCTGTAAAGAAATAAAACTTAAAAACCTAAGATTTTACAACTGTATGTAATCTGACAAAGACAAAATTCTTTATAACACGTGGAAGACACTTCTCCAATAAGTCCCGTATGCAAATGTATTTATTTTTAACATCTGTAGCAATAAGATGGCATGTCTGAAATGTTTTATTTTTAGGAATGTTCTTAAAATAGGATTCTAGAAGGGCAAAAAAAACCAGAAAAGCAGAAGTGAACAGTAGCAAAAATCTTAGGCAGAAGATCAAACAGGCAGGAAGCTATATGTCATCCAGAGAGTGCCATGAGATGAGTGCTGCCAGCCCTTCGCACACACGCATGAAGCAAGAGAGACAGATTTGGACCAGACACTCTGCAGAGGTCCCTTCCAACCTAAATTGTTGCATGACTCTGTAAATACAACAGTGAGAAAACATCTTCCAGACATTGCAATGATCAAAATACTCTTGGTCACAACTAGCAGGGATATCTGTCACTCATGTGGAAGTATATATAGTCAGTCTAGGACAGAAAACGGAAACTGGCCTTGTCAGAGATGTCACATACTAGCTCCTATGAAAAAAAGTAATCATCAGGGAAAGTGAGACCAAGAGCAAGAAAAAAGGATGTATATTCCACAAAAAAACCCCACCTTATACTGAAAAAAAAGAAAGGCAACATCTCAATGCACATATCCACAGGAGAAAAAAATAAAACTGCACAGTGGTTTTTACTGTATCATTTCTTGGATGTTAACTGTGCACTTTTAATTTTCTCTTTACAAGTGTTTTGGGTATAGCTGTAATATAACTGATACCTAGCAGCGCAAACCCCTGCTTGACTAGAAGAAATTTCTAATTTCTTCAGGAGCTACAGCATGCTGTCTTCCTTCGTTACTAACTCGAGGAACATTTTCCCATATTATTATTCAAAGGCCCAAACAAATCCTTAGCTTCTGTATGCCATGACGCTATACATTTGTTGAATTTTAAACAATGGCACCAGCCCCACCATCCCACTCATTCGAGGCCGAGTGTCCCCATCTTCAACAATGTGGATTTGCCACTTCCACCCTCTGCTCTGCATGAGGAATTGCAAGCACACCCTTCACAAAGAGCTGTCTCCTCCCTCACTTGCCTTTCTACACCCATGGAGAAAATCAGAATTATCTAAAGAAGATACATCTAACCAGGCTTTTTCAAGTCTCAGTATAAGTACTAGATGGTTTTGTCATCCAAGCTTGAAACCAGGCAAAGGGTGGAGTGTTTTTTTTGTTTTGTTTGTTTTTTTTTTTTAATTGAACTGTCTAAATAGAGAAAAGAAGTATCTATAATACCTACTTTAACAATTAAAAAAAATTTTAAAATTCACATATTTTAAATCTATTTAAGTAGCTATTTATTTTTTTTAAAGAGAAACTATTCCAACATTTATTACTACAGCAAAATTTTGTAGATACTCTGTGACACATTTCAAAGAATTTAGAGAGCTACAGTTAGAAAAATTAAAAAAAAAGAAAAAAGCTGGACGTTTTAGTCGCAATAATTGTTACATTCTTATCTTAATTGAATACAAATTATAAACTTCTGCCATCAATGGTTTAATTATAATGGGTTACTTAAAAAAGAATGAGCTAAGTGTTTGAAGGACACGATTCAGTGACAGACAGATATAATTAAATGTGCCTCCATCCTGTTGAAAAATTCACCAACTGATGTCAGTCATGACACAACTTAAAATTTAAAAAACCCAAAGCCAAACAAAAAACCCAATTAGTAAAGGATAAAGAAATAAAAGGAAAAACACATAACATTCTACAAAAGCACTATCAGATTATAGTTTAAAAGGCTTTCCCTGCTACTGGACTATTTAAAATGTTAAAAACCACACCATACGTTGCATCTGAATAATACAGATCAGCCTACAATGCACTGTATCTTTCTACTGACAGTTGAAAAACCTCAGTCTTCTAATTGCCAGTGTATCTATTTAACTCTTTACAAAACAAATTACAAGAAAGTTTCAGTCAATGTTTCCCTCTTAGTCATTAAACTTGTCAAATAACTCTTCCATATAAGAGATGTTTTTATAATAGACATTGATATTCTGTGAGAGATCTGATCTACCTGGGCCGTGCCTCAAACACCCCACTACTGCCTGGACTCACACATCACCATCCTTACAGACTGTGATGCCCACATGTCTCCCAGACCACTATTTGGGTATATTTCCAAGCCCTAGGAAATGAGTAAAGAGCAAGAGTGGGGCGATGGGTTTTGCAGTGCAAAGATTGCTTTTGCAGGAACTATTTACAGAAGGAAGTGAGAAAAACAAATATCTCTGCTCTTACATACAGCAAAACCAAACTTCTGCACTTTCAGTAAGGCACTATTTCAGGGAAGAGACTGCTTTCTAAAGAAAAAGTTTAAGGAATCCCTAAGAAACTTCAAGTCAGGATGTAATGCACAACTAAATGCAATCAAAACACACAAGAAAAACAAATACTCTGATAGATACCACTGGGTTTGTGTATTTCAATATACATCAGCTCTAGTGCACCAGTCCAAATTTAATGTTGTATCTTTTAAAGACTAATAGATGTAACGCCTTGTAGCCCAACATGCAGCAAAGAAAAAGAAAAAAAAAAAAAATCTACTTTGCATTAGAATATTCTCATTTACCAGTACTCAGGGTATTGACAGTCAGCACAGTCCAAAATAAGTCTTATGAGGAGCGGCTGAGGGAACTGGGGCAGTTTAGCCTGGAGAAAAGGAGGCTGAGGGGAGACATTATTGCTGAAAGGAGGTTGTAGCATGGAGGATGTTGGTCTCTTCTCTCAAGTAACAAGTGATAGGACAAGGGGAAATGGCCTCAAGTTGCACCAGGAGAGGTTCAGATTGGATATTCGGAAAAAATTCTTCATGGAAAGGGTTGTCAGGCACCAGAACAGGCTGCCCAGAGAAGTGGTGGAGTCACCATCCCTGGAGGTGTTTAAAAGGTATTTAGACGAGGTTCTTAGAGACGTGGTTTAGTGCTAGAGTTAGGTTATTGTTGGACTCAATGATCTTGAGGGTCTCTTCCAACCGAAATTATTCTATAATTCCTGATTTTTTCCTGTCCACTAATTTACTGCTGAGTAGTCTTCTGAAGTCTAGCTTCAAAGATCCACAACACCAAAAGCCTTTGTCTTTAAATATTAAATCAAGTCTAAGTTCAGAAACTGGCAGACTTTCAAGATTCTTACACAATGTATGCCTGCAATGTTTTTCATTAAAACACGATTAAGCTATATCAGATAAACTCGCCTGCCTGAAATTTGACATTTTGTTCCATTTTCTATCAATTTTGCAGAAGCACATATGGGAAGAAAGGCAGGATGTGGATTCCTAGATTTCTATAATTAATGAGGAAACTAATAATACATTTGTCCCATTAACTGTCAACTTGCCAGAATGCTGTCAACTATCAGCAGGGGATCCCACAGAACATTCCAATTTCCTCTCACACATCAACTATTGTGCTCTTCCTTGAAAACACCTTGCCTAAGCAAGTTTCAATACATGGCAACCTTTTAGCAGCAGCCCATAATTACTCAACGTAAGGACACTCCAAAACTGAACCCTAACATAGTACGGTGTGGTTTGGCATATTAACTTACTAGTTCTTCAGATTGCCATAAATAGTATTTATCTGAGAAAACACAACAAAAATGCTGGAAATTGAAATAACATTATATCTATACAATAAAAGGCCCCTAGGGGACCCACAAGGCTGTGCATAAGTCTTGGTCTGATTCCACTAAAAGCAACTAGAATTCAATAGTCCCACAAGAGACATAAGATAGTCAACAACTTCCACTCATCACTTGTTTTATAGACCTTGATAAAGCTTAAGATGTGAAAGCATGAACGTGGACACAATGAACTTGTAGCTCCTCAAAAAGATAAGTAGCATATATCTATGAAAGTAAATATTATGGATAACCTTCAAGAAGTATGGCTATTTATAAAAATGCTTCAATGACACCCCATTCTCCTGCTCCTCCACAAGTGAATAACACTGACAATGACGATTGACCAAATTTCTTCAGCCAGCTTTGAAATAGGCACATTTAAAAAAAACAGTAAGATTTTAAAATAAAAGAAACCACATATAGCAATGTTTACAAATATGCAAACATCTGCCATTTACTTTTGTTTAAAGAAAGGTGTGTACCGTAGCATTTTTCAACGAGACTGTTCTATATAAACTTGCTGACTTAAAGATATCTGGATAACATAATGTTGTATTTTAATACTAGTATCACACTTTGTCTCTAATAGAAATAGCATTCACTTTATCAATCAACATATTAGGGCAGTATATGTACAGTGTATGCTAAAATATTTTTCCAGTACAGCCTAAATACACTGGCCAAACAGAGGATTTGGGGATGCTAAGTTGGGATGGCAAAGAGAGAAGTTAATCCTTTGCTCACACATCTCTTGCTTAAAAAATCCTATTGCAAGTGCGTTACAAACCTTAGTAATGGCCAGATGGACTTAGACATGGATAAAACAAAGAACTCCCAATGCAAATTATATAAACAATACCAATACATTTGGTAAACCTGCCTTTGCAGAATGTGTAAATTGATTTATTTAGAAGGCAGAGAGAGATGACTTGATGCTCATGCCAGGCCCTGTTTTATGTTATGCTTTTTATGCCTATGATCTATAACCACTAGACAGCACTATGAAGGGATCTCCAATGTAGCAGAGCTTCAGCTCTAAACAGCACAATCCCAAACTGTAAATGAACTTAATGTGTTTGAACTAAAGCTGGCACCAGCATGGCTGTGTGAAGCTCGTGGCTACATGGAGCTTGGGGTACAGACAAGGTAATCAGACCTGTACCCACTATGTCACTATGGCTGGATCTGGGGAATGTAACATTTTGCTTTTAAGATCAAAATGTTAAGATCAAAACATTAATGACCTCATTAATGTTTATAAATACATAAGGGGTGAGTGTCACGAGGATGGAGCCAGGCTCTTCTCAGTGACAACCAACAGTAAGACAAGGGGTAATGGGTTCAAGATGGAACACAAGAGGGTTTCACTTAAATTTGAGAAGAAACTTCTTCTCAGTGAGGGTGACAGAGCACTGGAACAGGCTGCCCAGCAGGGTTGTAGAGTCTCCTTCTCTGGAGACATTCAAAACCCGCCTGGATGCCTTCCTGTGTAACCTCATCTAGGTGTTCCTGCTCCGGCAGGGGGATTGGACTGGATGATCTTTTGAGGTCGCTTCCAATCCCTAACACTCTGTGAATCTGTGAATCAATGCAGGTTCATCCACACCAGGACCCTGAGAAGTGCAGCTGAAACAGCAGGCAATTATGACAACTTCCCCAGCTCAGACAAGCCCTAACACCCAAGTTAACCACAAGTTTATGTATCCACAATTAGAACTCAATTGGAAAACCATGTGCTTTCAACTAAACGTCTGAGTATTTAGCTTTAGTGCAGCATTACCATGAAATAATATTTTCTTGGCTATCATGCCTGCTAGCCTTCACATCAACTAGATACCAAGTCTACGTTTTTAAAACCAGAGATCACTTTAAAGAGAACACATAATTATGCATAACACTACTTCTCTCACACATTCCAGGCATACAGAGGAACAGAAATGGAACAGGTTTTGTGGAAGAAAGGATCTCTCAGTTTACACAAGAGCACAAAATATTTTATGACCTCTTCTGCACTTTACCTTCACTAGAGATAGTGACAATTAACAGGAAAGCTTCAAAGGTTGCATTGCAAACTGACAAAAAGCATACTTTGACAGATATCTCTTCAGACAAAGAAACAAAACCCAAGAGATAATTTTCCCACTAGGGACATGGAAATAGATTTGCCTAGAATACTGCCAATTTAAAGGGTGGAGAAACATGTGCTCTGTACAACTAGGTCTCTACAACTGCTCATTAATTGCTGTTTTATACTTTTACTAGACAACATAAAATGAAAATCCAGGATTATCCCATGCTATAATGCACAATACCTTACTTTCAGTATCCTTTGGTCTCAGAAATTATACATATTTAGTTTGTTTCTACTGCAGTGAAGTACAGAAGGGAACAATCATCGTTAGTTACAAGATTTGCATGGAATCAGACTTGATTTTCATGGTTTCTAAAGCAATCTAAGACCAAGCATAAATGGGCTTAGCCTTAGACGAAAATCAGGACACCAAGCTAGCAATCAGTCTTTGGGGCGGGACATGTCTTAGGCACAAGACAAATACCAGCTAAGACAGCGATCTACCTATGACTGGGAGCTCCTGGGCAAAAGTGATTCACAGTTAAGGAAGGAGATGACTGCAGAGGCTGTTCAGAAGTAGGGTGACAAAAAATGAAGATCGTGACAGCTAAAGAAAGGAAGAAATGGGAAAAGGCAATTTTAAAATAAAACAATTGCATACATTAACGTATTAATTAGTAATAGAATAAACGTTATCAATGACACATGCTACATACCAATGATTATACAATAACTCCATTTAGAAGGGGATCTAACACTACCGAAATTAATGTTCTGTAGGAATCTGTGGTTGACCTAGAGAAGGCCAGCAGTATTTCAAGTATACACTAGATTGCTACTGAAAGCAAAACGAATGCACAGTGTGTATAAAGCTCTTGCATTAATGAATTTATTTAATATCTTTGTGAAAATACAGTTCACACACAGCTGATTTGTATTCATCGTGTGTTTGTGAATGCTTGTCTAATTTTCAGCTGTCACCTTTAAAGGCTTCTGGACATCTGCTAAATTGGATATTGCAAATAGAGCCCAGTTTTCAGATACTTAATAAAACAAATGCTTCAAAGGCTCAAATTTAAGAAATGAAAGAACAAAAGCATTCCGTTTCTTAAAGGTAACTTTACAACTCATTCAGTTATTCACAAAGATAATCACAGATTCAATAATGTTTTCTTTTTCCATACTGCCCTTGGAACTAGAAGTTATATTTAACAGTCCTTCCAGCTCTGTTAAATGCTAATGCAGATAGGGAATTTGAAAAAATGAGTTAACATTAGCTGGGTGAACACTGCAGCAAGATATTACTAGACCATTATAAATATTCACAGAAAATTCAAAGCAAATTTCTGATTTCCAAGAATCTGTTGACTATTTAACAATACATAGATGGCTTTCTCAACTAAAGATGATAATTTCAGAAAAGACGACATGTTTGGTATAGAAAAATATATATGGCTTTAAAGCAAAATCTTTTTTTAGTATGCAACAGCAAAATGACATATCAGAGAATATAATACGGGCTGTTTGTACCAACAAATTACCTCAGTGGTTCATCAGACATCATTGCCAGATTGATAAATCTCTTGGGAAGACTTAGAGCCCTCTCCTTTAAACTAACTCTGTTCTCAGTACATTTTACAGGAAACGACTAAGCAGTCTCCTAAATTAACAATGCATGAAATCCATTAATACTAATGCAATCTTTCCAGTGATTTGATGTTTACAGGTTCATATAGTGGCTCTAACCTCATGCTCCAGCGGATCACATGATGACTTTTCCTAGCCACCTAGAAAACTAGATTTCTGTCATTTCATCTGAAGATTAAGAAAGCAACTGTAATCTGAGGAGTCTACTAAGAAGGGGAAGACACGCAGGGAAATAAACCATCCCCTTCTCCACGCCAGCAGCCTTTTCTTGGCCAATGGTCACCTTATTACAGTTTCCATAAAAAGATTACCTAATTGAATGCAATAGCAATTAACTGAATTTCCAAAAATCAGTTGGAATCTCAGCATTAAGGAGCTGTCTACCATTTAACCAGCACAAGCTCACACAACAGCACCCACACTCCATACTGAATTCCGATGCAAACCTGTACAGTGACCCCTCTCCCATCTACAGAAAAGTAAAATGAAGACATTTGTAAAATTAAAATGAACATGTGCTTTAGTATTAAATACAAAACAACCTGTATATGGGACAGTTGGGAGCACAAGAGTTTCCAAGCACAGAAGGAAGCATGTTTTCCCTTTGACAAGGAAGATCAACAAATCACCTTGCTTGGAAAATAATATTTACATAAAACTGGTTTTGTAAGCTACTCATAAAATATGTAAAATTCAACTTCTTGCTCTAAATTCTTAACCTCGTAAATAAAAAGTCAACAAAAGTCAACAAAAATCCCTTAGTAAAATCTACAGTTCTGCTAAATTCAATACTTGGTGTTGTCTACAAAAGACTGTTCCAAGGACCTGCTATCACTTCTTGAAAGAGGTACACACAAAACAAGTCCAATAATCTGATTTTAACCTCCACAGCTAATGTCTTTTCCCAAATCCCAGTTCTGTTTGGAACAGATAAATAACCCTATACCTCACATACAGAGAGCTTTCTTAGAACCATCATCTCCAAGTGCAAATATAAACAAAGCACAAAGGACCTCAAGAATCACAAGGTGCTTTGAGACTTCACCCAGAGTAGTAGTGACTCAAAGCATGAACTGAAATGGAAAAAACTAAGCATTTTCAAGATTGAACATGCTGAAGTACACTCAGTCACTTCAGTGTTCACAGAGAACCAGTTGCAGATGAGGTATTCTCAGATGCTCTAAACCAGGCTGCCTTCTTGCAACATGTAAAATCTCCCCAGTTTTTGAGTTGCTTCCACTCTCTAGTCCCACACTTCTCTCCACAGACATAACAGTACTTACCATCCATTCCTTATCTCCTTTTCTGCCCCAAATGCATTTTCATCCTATACTCCAGCAAGCCTAGCTTTGGGGCCAACCTCCTCCACGTCCAGCTTCCAGCAGAGGCTTTCCTGTGCTTCCTCACAAACTCCAGACCTTGCACTTCACACTTACACAAGAAACTGCATCTCCCCTATAGCTCTTTAAAAATGTCACGGCAGCCTGGACCACCCTGGAAGAAAGGAATCTTTCTACCTTCCAGTTACACCTGTGGATTACGGAAGAAAAACTGCAGTTTTAAAAATCATAAACAAAGCAAGAGTTTTTTCCAGATCTTTAATCAAAGCACAAATACATACTTAAGATTTGCTAAGGATAATAAGAAGACAAAAACAGCAAAAAAGAGGAGCTTGAATTAGTAGAAGATTGTTTGTTTGTTTTTCCCCATCTAATAAGCACCCAGTGAGGAAAAGGCAGGAGACCAGAATCCTAGCACATTGAGCATGAACTGATCTTCTAAGGGGATACCAGGGCTATCTCCAGAGTTAATGCTAATCAACTTCTCAATAATTCAGAGGAGTTCTTCAGCAGAGACCCACGCACAGCCCTCTATTTTGGCCTCTTGCAAAAATTGGTGAAACAGTAGAATTTGTGGGGCAGGGAAGGAAAAAACTTATTCATAGAAACACAACCAGCATTTTTTATTTATTTATTTCTTGAATTACTTTTAGGGAACTTCTTGCCATTTAAATCTTTCTTACCCTATTTACACATTTTATGAACTATAATGCCCAAGCCAGACATTGTATTGTACACTGAATAAAAATAACTCCAGTATGTTTTGAAAGGGAGCAGAACACTTCCATAAAATTGTACACCTACTGAAATTCAGCTTCCAGCTTAGGGACAGACTAGAAGCTGTTAAAAGAAAAATATATATGCATATAAGGATAGCAAATACACGTTTTCACTTTCATCTTAATTAAACTGCTCTGCTCCTTCTGCTAGTCACTTCAGTTAGTGAACGACCTCCACAGCAGGGCCATGAGAGCAGGTAAAGAACCTGATCTCCAGCACCTGCGAGCTGCCCTGTTTGCTTTGGAGGGAGGGGAGGGGAGGGAGAGGAGAATTACTACTGGCAGCCAGTCAAGGATTTCTCCAGGGAAGAGGAATATACTTATTTCCCAAGCAGAGCTCTCTGGTAGCAGCTGCTGGCAACTGCAGCCCCTTGAGCTGCAACATGGCAATTCCACCGAGGCAGAGAACAGGTTCTGTGGTGTCACTGAAGCTGGATGCCCCAGGGATTATATTTGCAGGGTTAGTCACAGGCAGGAACTTGAAGCTGGCATGTTCTCTAGCACTGCCTCTGTCAGGCTTATCTGATAAATACCATAGCATCCCAGCCAAAAGTAGATGTTTCCACAAAGCAGCATGTCATTTTGGGAACCTCAGCCCAAATGTTTCACAAGCCGTGATAAAAAGCAAAGACTAAAACCAGGAATGAGCGTGAACAGCTAATTTTCAACATTATATTTTATGCACCATTGCTTAAATTCCCTGCATGAAATCCTATGCAAATACTGGGTAGCCAGGAATAGCAATCAGGCAGGGGTTGCAGTCGTCAATGCCAAAACATTAATAGCTGAACCTGGAACTGGAGAAACCTTCAGCTGGAGAAAGTGAGCATTGCCCAGTGATTTTTGTATTAGGCAACTGGAAGTTAAGCTTTTCTGCTTACATGTTTCAAGTAACTTCAAATGGTCTGATATAATGTCAGAAGTAACTAACGATTCAGAGATTGTTTATCAATAACAGTTGCTATGACTGGCAGCAACAAAATGTAACTAGCAGAACACCGAGCTACTGGCATCTGTCTAGAAATAGGTAGTGCAAGATCACATCCAAACACATAGAAAGCCACAAAACCAATTCCTGTTGTTAAAACGCTGCTCCAGCTGAACTATTTCTTAGAGCTGCTCGGCCAGCTGGCACAGACAGGCCCACCAGAGCCGCAGCAGCAACTTCACACACCACTCCCCGCGGAGCACGGGAAAGGCAAATATGTCAACTTCACATCACATGCTCCTCAGAAGCTCAAAGCACGCATTTATGCAAACCAAGTATCAAACACCATTATTTTTTAAAGCGGTTTAGGAAAATGCTACTCCTGAACAGGGGTCAGCAGCACCAACTTCAAATGCTGAACCTACACTCACAGCTTTGGAGTACCCTCTGTATAAAAATCAATATTAAACTGCTACACACATTTCTGAAGAGAATTCTCATATTGTGAAACATCTCTTACAAAACGTCCAAAATAAGACAATCGATATAATTTCTGCTGCTTCTAAAACATTTGTTTTGTTTAATAAGAACTGAATTCTTTATAGTCAGATAAACACACCACATACCTTGCAGAAGCAGGAAAATGAAAAATCAAGCAACAAATACAGAGTAAATTATTCACAATTGACAAGTTTTACAGTGATTCTCTTTTCAAAACAGACATTTTTCTGCTTTTAAACCATAAAGCTCTTGTTGAGAGGATTCTACGTAATCTGCCTTCCTACTCTTGCACCTCAGTTTCTCTGCACTCTAAAATATCGTCACATAATGCCAGTCTATAAGCTACAGCCCTTCCACTACAAAGCATACTAGCATATAGTAGTCACTCACGAAGAGTTAAGGTATTGTTTGTTAATGGCACAGAGACAATAAAAAAGATCAACACAAAGTACAGGAAAAAAAAAAAACAAACACATGGGACTGCATGTTTCTATTTATCTTTTACACACACAGATTAGCTAAAAGAGTCAGGTAACCGACCTCACCTCTGGCACTTTCAGCACTACTTAGTTTTATCTCCCCTTTATAACAGTCACTAAAGCAGCTGGTCACAGAAGAAAATTATCCACAGACTGTTGCTTTAGGCCCTGCCTGGCAATTAGGTAAAACACACATTACGGACACAAGCAGCTCTAACTTCGTAACATGAGAAGCTGAAGTAAAACAAAATTAATACTCAAAAAGCAGAAGAATGTGAAGATAAGTCAAAATATATAGCATGGTCTAAAAATCAGACATCCAGTAGCCTGAAGGCAAGGAAAAAAAGACACGTCAGCAAATGCATAGTATCAGCTCCATGAACAGATGTGAAAATTTGTGCTTGCTTATCTAACGTTCCTTCAGCTATCTCCCTCTCCTCTAAGGAAGTGTGGAAGTCAGCCAGTTTGTGGCAGGGGAGATAAAACCTGACATTTCTTCATCATTTGTGAATATTAAACATTTGATGCTATCCAGATTTCCCAGTTTTTGGAATATATCTTTTAAAAAGGTACATAGTCTGATCAGGAAGCAACCTCTAGAGAGAACAACCAACAAAAGCATTTAAAACATCCTGAAAACTGTACCAAGAGTCATAAAGTTTAAGATTTACCCAAACAGTATCTAAGGCTTATGAATTTATTTTGGTGACAGTCAAATCAGCTCTGGTTATCCAAATCAGAAACATTTAAGCCAGCAGCACACAGAACTTCTCAGCATTTCTCACAGTCAAGTCAGTTCCTCTAACACCAGCAGTTAAGTCGATGTAGCTGCTCTGGAACACCAGTGCACCCCCTCTGGAAAGTCCTCATCTGTAGCCAATAGCATTTACGTAATATACGGACACCCACCAAATTATAAATCACTTCCGATTTCGTTTACTACAATGACGCTCTGCTACTATATGGTATTCCGTAAATTTTCCAGAGTTTTGCATTTTGTGGTAAGGGTATATGACACAGAGATCAACACAGGAGGTTGCGCAGTGAAATGATGTATTTGTAATGGAATATACTGCAGCATTTCTCTATACTTAAACTCTTTTTTTTTTTGTAAGAACTGATTAGACATCATCAGAGATTCTTTAAGATAAATGTCTTCCTCTTTAAAATAGATTTTAGATACACATGCCAGTAGGATGTAAATGAAGAGGCAGATATGCTGCAGCATGCAATATTAAACAGCCTGTAAACTGGCATTTCTAACACTGAAGATTCTCACCCTACCTTTCCTCTCAAATGTTTTTTTAATGGACTCCTGAACTGCGACTTTATTTAATCACCAAAAAAATTTCATAGGTAGCATTTTTCTAGAACAAGCTTTATGAGAATGAACAGTGCTACATCCACCAAAAAAATAACCCAAATCATCGCTCTGCAAACATTCTGCTGTGCTACATTTCATAGGAGAGAATCTCTACAGCTTCTTCAGTGTAATGTCACATGAAGCTCCACTACAGATGGTTCTATGATGAATCCTATTATCACTATATATGAAGTAACACTTTGTTAACTGTCTCTTGTAGGTCAGTTTTGCCACAGAAATCATAAACCAGAATGGCTCCATCAAAAGAAAACTTGTGTAACTCTACAGTTCGGCAAAGCAGCTGTCATGACAGCAGATTAAAAGACTATTCTTAGCAAAACTCTCTTTTTCAGAAATAATAGGATAAAGCAAGTATCTTCCAATTCCTTAATCCTTTTTCAAATACGAGATTATACAAAAGGACAGTAGATGAGGAGAAAATCAAGGTAAACGTTTTTAAAAAGGCTTAAAATATTAACATTTATGTCAGGGCATCATTTGTCACTCCATTTTCTTTTAACGATGTTAAAATCTGAAATTAGTGAAGCGAGACTTCAAAAAGCTGTTCCATTTTAAGTACCCAATTCAATTGTGTCAGAAGTGCTACATGAATTCATGCTGCTGGACCCAGAAAACAGGTTAAAAACCTCACTTAAACCATAATCTAGGACTATTGCATTCAGCGGAATGCAATTCCATATTGGTTTATGCACCACCCTTTTGTCCAGAATCATATGTCATGGCCTGTTCAACTTATTCAGCTACTCAAAAAATCTTAACTGTAATCTAACTTGAAATTCACAGAAGAGAATGAATTATTAATCTTGGCACTACACTCTCAGCTAACCACTTAAGGGACTGTTACTTCTAACCATACCACAAAAGTCTGCCAGTCCTCTGCCCATCCAAAGACTACTGGCAAAGCAGTAATATAGAATAAATAAACAAACCATCAGCAAAGTAAACCAGTAAATATGACTCAGGGTGCTTCAATGAGATCTGCACAACATTAGAAGTGAAATCCCATTCCAGGATTACTCTGCGGTAGGAGGAAATGCTTGTTCTTTAACCTCTTCTTGTACGGTAAGATGAAGCATACAGAATCTAAATGTTTCAGCAGAAGAAACAGATCAAAAGATTATCTGATTCTTTTAAAGGACACAAGCAATCAAAAGATACCAAATGACCTAAAATACTCATTAAATATCAGTGATGAAGAGGACAATAGCTACAGAACCATAGAGGAAGCAAGGTGTTGCATAACAGCTGTGAGAAGTTTTCAAAATGTTTTAAAACTACATTTAAAAATGACAACAAAAGTTCTACAAAAAAATACATCTTAAAACATCGTAACTTTAAATCTCCAATACAAAAACTTAGAATCCAATTATGAATGTGCTACTTTCACTAATTCATGCATTTATCTGTTAAGTACAAGCAGATTAATGTGCTATGAAATCCAGTCTAAAGTATTTGGCATAAAATACCTCAGTAATAAGAGCTTTAAAATGGAATAATAAACTTCAAAACATATTACAACCTCAGCACTGACAATTCCTTCACAGATACCTCCTGTGATGCAGTACAGTACTTTGCACAACGATTTACTGGGGTTGGGGGGGAAGGCTTTACTTTCTAGGTAGTTTGTAGGAAGCTACACCAATCTACAGGATTCATCACTAATGGCAATAGTGTCTGCTTTGTTGTCCCACTTCTCTTAGACTTCACTAGTGCCTGATGCTCTGTCCTGGAAAAAAAAAATACTAAGACAAACTTTCCCAGACTAGGAAGAGCTTGAGAATTCCCATTCTTTAAATAAGAGGGAAGGAAAAAAAAAAAGGCACAACTTCAGAAGCACAGTTGTGCACTACACGCTAGTGCTAGTGGCTGTGCACACTATGACTCGTGATACGAAAATTTCTGAAGAAACATAGGAAGAATTTCAAATAAAATAAATAGAGGATAACGATAATGTAGCTCTAGTCACACCAAGATTTTCTGATTTTCACACAATGCCGTGCTAATATTGACAAAACCCTCTTATCTTCAACACAAGTATATTAGAAGCTAAACTGTCTTCTTCCCCAACTTGACACACAAGCAGTACAAGAATCTTGCCACGCTTCAATTTAAAAAAGAGCAAAATAAACACTAGCGGCTGTTCAACAAGGAGGAGCCTTGCAGTGGAGCAACCATACAAATGAAAGTCACTTGCTGTTGGAACACTTCAGCACTCATTAAATGAGCCACAGAAATTTATCAAGGTTTATGCTGATCAGCATGTCAACCATGGCATTCACTTTTTACTGTTTCCACAGTAAAATCTGCAATTAGGATTACAAGCCAGAAATTATGTTTGTATTTTTCATGCCTAAAATCCTTCAAGTAAGCATCATAGCTACTGTTAACCTTGCTGCAACATAATCTTAGGCATGAAAGGATGTGCTTTTCCCATAGAACTCTAACTTGGAGTCACACATGAGCAGCTGTGTTCATGTATAGGACTACCTACAGGTTCAAACCCCACAGCAGCAGATTTCCTAAGAGGAAAACCAGTCACTCTGGGTTGTAACTTTCTACTCTGTTCACCTCCCTTTCCCTAAGATTTCACATTAACTTTATTAAATGGACAAATACATAAGAATTAAGAGTAACAAATGAGCTACAGGATGCTCACTTCTTGAGGCAGCATAGGCATTAAGGACAACAGCACAGATGGATTTATGGACCTGCCATGGCTCTTTTTTTTTTTCTCCCAGCTGATTTTAGCCTTACCACCTCTTCGCAGTCATGAACTGCTACTGTGATCAATTGGAAGTCAGATCAGAGCCGATTTGCTCCACGAAGCCACTTCCCAGAACTCTCCAGCTACACGTAAGAAACCATCACCCACCCTGCAGAAAATCAAATCCTTCAGCAGCAGCTGCCAGCACACTCCTCTGATACAGAAAGCAAGACCTGGACAAACTTCAGCTGGCTATCAGGCTGCTTACTGCAGGCTGTTCCTTTGGAGACCACGTTTTACGTTCATCACAGTGATCATGGGCACGATAGCTAGCGTACCCTTTTTTTGTCCTTTATGTTCACCTGCAAGCACTTCCGGCCTAGTCAGCTGGAAAGTTCAATGCAGAGCAAAAAAACTGCCAGTATTGCCACCAGCAGACTTGAATGAAGATGCTTATCACATCTCATCACTTTTCCCTCTACAGCTTCAAACAAGGCTGCTCAGAACTGTGTTAACCTACATCACCATGCCTTTGTTTTGCCAACTTCCTCAAGCCGCTTCAAAAATAAAATAATAATTAAAAAATCTATAAACAGTAGAATCATGATATGGCTTGAAAGCAAGCCCTGGAGACCATCTACCTGCTCAAAAGAGTTAGAACTTCGAATGTGTATTTATATCAGGCTGCTCAACCTTGCCCAGTCAGAAGGCTCCATGCACAGAGATTCCATGGCCCCTCTGGGTTCTCGGTGCAATGCCAACCCACTTCCATGCATCAAGGCATTCCCTTCACGTCCTACTGAAATTTTTATTCTTATGTCTTACAAATGTTGACTCATCTTTTCACTATTCACCTCTGAGGGGAAAGTAGCTCCATCATCTCTATAAGCCCTTGCTTAAAGATGGTTAAATACATCAACTACATTCTCCTTTAGCTTTCTCTTCTTCAGGTTGCAAACTCAGTCCTTCCTCCACCCTCAGGTGCTCCAGCCACCAACCATCTGAGCAACCCAGTGCTGGACTCCTTCCAGTTTGCTTCTCACCCAGGGTGCATGTATGTGTGACCTACTAGGCAGTGCTGCAGCTGGAGTTTCACAGCTGCTCCCTGTAGAGAACAGTTACCTCCCTACCTGCTGACCAGGCTGTTACTTGCTGGACTGCATTAGAAATTGGCCCTGAGGGCCACAGAAGCACGTTGCTGACTACTCCTGGACAGCTTCGCATTCATCGGGAGCCCTAGGTCCCCCTCTGGAAGAGTTGCTGCCCCGTCAGCAGCTCCCAGCAGTCAACAGCAGAAGGATCATTTTATGCACCTACGTGCATCGGGACACACACACTTCAAGAGCTGGGCATTTCCACAGCTTTGAGATGACAGGGAGAAATGAGATACCTAATGTTCATTCTTCTTACTGCACAACAATCGAAACACCAGACTGGAGACATTTCAGTTTTGTTCAGCAGACTAAGATACAAGGTAAACGTTTGAATGGACAAAGACTACAACAAAGAGAACAGAGATTTTAGCCACAGTTTGTAGTTAAAAGGGTAAATATTTGGTTAAGACATTTTCCTGCATGCTTTTAAGATCCATAGTAAAAACACAACAACAACAAAAACCACAACCACAAAGAGTTTGGTGTAATGTCAATATAATCAAGCAATGGGGAGTTGTCAGAGTTGTTTTTTGATTTTTGTTTTGTTTGTTTTAGGGAAGTTGTTTTTTGGTTTTGGTATTTTTTAACACTCAAAAATCAACAATTACAGTGAAGAGGCTTTCCAGCAGCACTGTAAAATTGTTTCCCCATTTTGTTTTTCTTTTATTATTATTTTTCACACACATATGAGCATATATACAGTACTTGCTTTGTTTGCAGCACAAATGACCATTAAAGTACACTTTCTGCCAGTCACCATTTCAGCATTAGTCTACAATATCCAACTGAAAATGATTAATAAGCATCCCATCTGTTCACATATCTAGCAGCATTTATTCAACAATAAAAGTGACAATATGGGCTACAACTATGAGGCTTATTTTAGTATCAAGCTTACATGCAATCAATTCAGTCAGAAAAACAAAACACACACACAAAAAACCACCACCACACAACCACCACACCAAGGATTAGTGTTTAATTACTTAGAGGAAAAAAGCATCCGAAGTTAAAAAGAAATGTGTTGCTTTTAATTATAAGCTTGGTACACCAAGATCGTTATTTCTTCACACATAAAAAAATGCACGCCTTAGAAAACTTTACAAAAATATTTTACAGAATAAATAATAGACAAGGTAACAGCACTATATAAACAGCTGGTTGGGCAGTTCTCCATGCTCCTCTGATTCACCATCAGTAATGGATCTCTTTCTCACAGTTTGATGCAGCCAATTCCAGTCTCTTGGAGGAGTTCTCACCCAAAGGCTTTGCAAAATCTGTAGCAGAAGCAAACTGCTACCCAGCGTTGGCTGTATGAGCTGTAGTGTTTCTTATGCTACCTAGAATGGAAGAGTTTTCCAGCTCACAAAAGGAGGCTCTCTGCCTTGTGCTTGGTGTGTTCCTTGACTGCACACAAAGTTTACACCAAGGAAATCTCAAGCTACATTTTTAAAGTATCGAGCAACTCTGGTTGGTTTTGATTTTGTTTTCTGTGACTTATTCTTTGAATTCAGTTATAGAACCCTAATTAAAGTTTGCATCATGTATAGCTACATTTATCGTTATTTACTTCTCATACATTTTAAGTCAATGTAATGGCAACATATTCAACCCAACACCAGGTCATCATTAATTTCTCAACATCATTTTTCAATTCTTCTAAGACAACACATTTCTTAAAAATGCCACTGTTCACTAAGGCTACAGTTTTGCCACAGGACAAACATGTAGAGATGAACAGTACTGATAAAATTCCTCTAAATATTTAGTAAATACAAACGTATTGGGAAACTAATCAGCGACCTACATCTGCAGTCCCATACTTTGAATAAGACTTGGGACAGAAAAAAAAGTAGGGTAATTCAAGTATTTTTTTCCTGGAGACTTCATGTGATACTGAGGTACAATAAGCTGGGAAAAGCTATAGTAAGGGAAGTTTTGAACACTGGATTAAATGCTGCCCCTACCAAGCAAAATAGCATAAAAGATAAATGATACATATTTTGAAGTGCCACAAAAGAAATGAGCATTTGCCTTCCTACAGGTAAAATACCAACAGTGTGCCCTGGCAGCCAAGAGGGCCAACCGTGTTCTGGGTGCATCAAGCACAGCATTGCCAGCCGGGCGAGGGAGGTGATTGTCCCATTCTGCTCTGCATTGGTGCAGCCTCACCTGGAGCACTGTGTGCAGTTCTGGATGACACAGGGTAAAAAAAAAAAAAAAAGATATTAAGCTAGCGGAGAGTGTCCAGAAGAGGACTCCAAAGTTGGTGAAGAGTTTGGAGAGGAAGCTGTATGAGAAGCAGCTAAAAAAATCACTTGGTTTGTTCAGCTTGTAGGAGACTAAGAGGAGACCTCATCACAGTCTACAGCTTCCTCACGAAGAGAGGAGGAGGGGCAGGCGCCAAACTCTTCTCTTTAGTGACCAATGACAGAACCCAAGGGAATGGCCAGAAGATGCGCCAGGGGATGTTTAGGTTGGACATTAGAAAAGGTTCTTCCCCCAGAGGGTGGCGGAGCACTGGAACAGGCTCCTTAGGGAGGTGTCACAGCCCCAAGCCTGACAGTGTTCAAGAAGAGACTGGAGAACAACCTCATACACATGGTGTGATCTGTGGGGTTGTCATATGCAGAGACAAGAGCTGGACTCAGTGATCCTTGTGGGTCCCTTCCAGCTCAGGACATTCTCTGATTCTATACAGTATTAAAATAGTTAATATTTCCTTCTTCACAAACGTAATAAAGAAAGCAGAAAATACTAATAGTCATCAGCACTGCAAGGACATACCTTCTGCCTCACCACCCTGCCTGTCAAAAAATTTCCACACTGCTCCATTTAAAGGCCTCTATTGATAGTACACATACGCTTTGAACCAATTAATACAGCTAGATGTGGAAGACAATGTCCATCCACACAAAGTTACTGACGCATAACTTCTAGATAAACATTCATTACCAAATAGGTGTTCATCCCCAACTCACGTCAGAATGGTTTTCAGTAATAGCAGCAGAAGACCAAGAGTGCAAACAGATCTTTAAACAAGCACCTCTCAAGAAAAAAAGACATTTGACCCCTTCCATCACTTTAGTCACCCAGCAACCACTACTTGATCTGTGAACACCTTTGTGCATATGCATGACTGACAGCAAGCCCCACCTAAGGAACCTCCTTGTCTTCTAACCTTGCAATAGCACAGCTGTTTCTTCAGGCAGAACTAATCAGGCTGAAAAATAGCCGAAGAGGAAGTTTGGTCGTGTTTGTTTTTTTTTTTCTCCCAGCTGGATCAGTTAGCTCTTGATCTATTTCACCACACAGCAATTGGTAAGAAGGAACAGCAGGTAAGGGAGACTGCTGAAATAAGGTAGCCTCTGAACACAAAACTACGGTGTGACAACACAGAATATGAACACTCATAAGTGCTCTGAAAACACAAGGACTTTATCAGGCAAGTGTCTTTCACTGACACTAAAGTCACCATTAAAAATAATATTTCCAACTAAAAGTGACTTGCTGTATTTTCATACAAACATACTTTGTAATAGAGCAATTAATGCCTCTTTAAATGTAGCTCCTCTTTGCACCAGAATAGCCAGAAAGGGCCTTTAATAAAGGTGAATTTCTACCTCCATTTAAACAAGAGGATTCTTAAGAGATTTGAAAAGTCAGTTTTCAGATCTTAAATCAAAGTAGAATTGCTTTTCAGAATCTATGTCCAAACTGGTGAATTTCACAGCAGGGAAACAACATAAGTAGTCTCAGCTGGATTTTTAAAGAGCTTTAAAAAGCCAAGAGATCTTTCTGCAATATAATTCAAAACCTGTAGAAACAGGCTTCTGTTTAAGGATTAAGTTGTGGTTGTTGTGGCTTGTTTGTTTGGGTTGTTTGGCTTTGGTTTGGGGGTTTTTGTTTGTTTGCTTTTTTAAAGGAAACATTTAAAGCAATAAAATACGTTCGGCCTTTATTAAAAACCTAAGATCAAGACCAGATTAGTCTGATTTCCAAAGTGATACAGCAATTAACATTATACATCTTAAAAATACATAGGAAAACTATACACACACAGAGTACTTTTTTCACAAGGGGGTTAGGCAGGAAACAAAGTTTAAGAAAGAGTACACCATACTTTTCAGCGGACTGTCACGAAGGACATTTGTATTTGTCCAGAATATTGGACCAATTCTCAGAAATTAGCTGAGTATGTGCTTTCCATGCATCTTTTAAGCAATAAACGTTCAAATAATTTAGGCAGTTGAGGAAGGACAAAAAAGAAACAAAAAAACACATATAGAGTGAACAAATAACAAAGTAGCAGTTTAACCTCAATTACTATCCCATTAGCTCATGGTTTAAAAAAAAAACAAACCATGAAATTAACATCGATTCATTTCAGGTGAGTAGCAAGCAAAAAAATCAGTTAAAAGTCTCAAAACACCTGTTTATTCCCCAATATTTACATAACAATTTAACAATGTAACAACTTTACCTAAACCCTTTCCAAATGAGGCTATACCTGCACTCCTACAAAGCCAGCAAACGCCTCTGTCCCTAAAGAGCAGGGTTAAAAGTTAAAACACAGAAAACACACACAAAAGGCAACTCTGTTTCTGTCCAGAACAAGCAGCCCAAAACTGTAGGACTCAGAATCATATTAGATCAACTTGCTAACGTTTATGACCTAGAAATCTCCATGAAGTATACGGTAGCCCACAAAATTACTTTGAATGCTCATATGAGCCAACGGTCCAAAAAGCATGGGAACTTCTGCACTGGGAGACACTGTTAAAGTTCCTTTTTCAGATCGCTGACAAAACAACTTTGCACACTCTCTGCAAGATTAGTCTTGTTCAGAAGATGTTTCTCTCTCCCTTCTCCAATCATAGTTTTGCCCAGATGGCACTGAAAACTGCCAGGATCTGACAGGCAGCCTGGAATTTGTCCGGTCCCCACACCAGCATCACATATTCTGCAGAACTCCATACCTGCACCCTACTATCAAACCAGTCTGATGTCACACATCTTCAAATCAAGAGCGGAAAAAACACAAGATGGCTGCCCCCACAGACTTGACACCAAAGCAGGGGACTACATGAAATTCAACATATTTTTCTGAACTACTATTAGAATAATTAAAAGTTTACCTTCATTATATACGAGGAATGTTCAAATAAGCCAGTGAACTCACTTGGACAATATCCTTAACTAGGTTGGGCCCTGTTTCTCTTCATATTACAGTATAAACCATCTCAAGTTATCTAATATGCTGATATACCAGCAAATACATAAAGCTGCATGTCATATACTATTCTGCCCTAGAAGTGCATTTGTTGGCATCTCCAGAAGCAAAACCAGGTCTTATGTGACCTGTGAGACCATCACTGGTTAAGTCTCCACACCTGCAAGTAAAACCCAGCTGCAAGGAATAAGCTTGCTCAATTCCACATGCACATGCCCTGGGGCAAGTAATACTTTCCTTCCCCGAACAAGTGTAACACCCTTTGTGTTTATATTATCAGATAGGCCAGAGCCTATAGGGTTTCTTGATTGTTTGAAAGGCTCCAGCAAACCTGTTCTGTACAACATCGAAATTCAAAAACATGCTACATGCTCAAAAGCATCATTGTAATTGAGAGAAAAATACATATAATCAAGTGGTATTTGTAGTTTATTAGCAGCGCTAATGTCAAACTTCACTGATGGGAACCACTCCTGACAGAAAGGCATACAGAAACGGGCTTTGGAAGTAAAACTGGATACTGTTAATAACACAGAGACACCAAAGAGCAAAAGAAATTCTTAAAAGATACAGCATATTCCTTTTGCAAGAAATACTAGAATTAAAAGGCAAAAGAAACAAAGACACTGTTGGACTCCCCAAGCCCCTAAATTTGGAACAATTATATATCCTAACGGATTTTTTTTTTTTAAATTTTTGCTTTAAGAGGCATTTTTAAGAGCAAGGTCACAGAAGTTGACTCCAGAGGTGGCCCACTCTCTCCCAGGGCTGCATTCCCACCTCCTCGACCGCAGACCCTTCCTTCCTCGAAGGCCGAACAGCCACCCGGACTGGCAGCTCCTCGTAGCCCGGGTGCCCCCGCTCCCAGGAGGAGGAGCCCCGCGCCGAGCCGAGCCTCCTGCCCCTCCTGCCACACCAACAAAGAGGCCCCCGCCATTATCCACCGAGACACCTCCAGCCCCGAGCAGATACAGAAGGTCACCGGACCGAAGAGCCCTGCACCGCCGCCCGCCTCCGGGCAAGGGCACGGGCCGCCCCCGGCTCCCTCCCCGCCCGCTGCCCCGCCGAAACGTAAACAAAGCGGCCGGGCCCGGCCCCCGCCCCGCAGCCGCTCGTCCGAGCGCCGTGCCGTACCGTTCCGCGCAGTGCCATGCCGTGTCATGCCATGCCACGCCGCACCCCGGCTCACCCCGCTCCCCCCACCGCCGACCGCCGCTCCAGCGGGGCCGGGGCCGCGGCCCCCCCGCCGCCGNTCCGCGCTGCCGCTGTCCGCCCCGCTGCCCTCGGCGCTGCGCCAGCGCTGCCCTTCGCCGCAGCCGTGCCTCGGGAAAGGGCCCCGCAGCGGCCGCCGCGGCGGGTCCCTCTCGGTCCCTGCGGAGGCTGCGGGTCCCCGGCTGCCCGCGGGCCCGTGCATCCCTGCTTGGCACCAGCGTCTCTCGGGCTCCTCCGCAGCCTTTCCCCTGGAGCAGTTGCTTTCCAAAATCCGCCCCTTAGCCAGGCCTCCCATCCTGCTGTGGCTTTCGTAAAAAAATCGCGTTTTTCAGGTCCTTGCCTTCATGTTCTTCACCAATGCTTTGGCACCCAGCCTTCGCACTCTGGCATCAGTTTTTCTCCTGCTCCTAGACATCTTTCACAGCCTTGGGAGCTCCAGGCTTCCCGTTTCATGCCCGGCATGGCAGCACTTTATCTCATTATTTGGTGTCTAGAGTGCTGTAATGTTTTCTTGTTCTGTATCTGTTTTGGCACTGTTTTTCCTCTAAATCTTCAGTGTTTCTTTGTGAGATTTTGAGTCACTCACTACCATTGCCTTTGGCTCTTGGCATCTCACATGAATACTCTCTCCTCGGTTTTTCAATATTGTGTTTAGTATATCGTTGTCTTTTTTTCTCCCCCCCAAAATGTCCCTTAGAGACAGAAGGAGGCCACTCAGCACCTTGAAGCCACATCAATATGGTTGAAGCAAGCCTTTATGTATTTACACTGCATGGTACAAAAAAGGCCTTATGAGCAGTGTTTAAAAATATGTAAGATCTGCCAGTTAGGCAAAGTGCACTGTAAAGATGGACATTTCATTTTTAGTTAATTGTCAAACATTTGAATGGCTTATGCCACATCGTTGAAGATGCCAAAGATTATATTGAGGTTGTTGCTACCAGCAGCTTTTATCCTTTCACATGGTTTTAATAAGCATAGATTTTTGCATCATAAAGGTGTTGCATCAGAGTACCAGTTCTGCCCGCTATCTTGGTGTTAAAAGGTTCACTTCCATAAAGCTGCCCATACACTACTCATATGCCCATTTTAGTGAGATCTCTGCACTCTCTCCCCATAAAATTCTCACATAATTTAAGCAAACCCGTTTTCACTCTTTATGTTAGAAGCAGTTCTTTTATAGATCTCCACAGACAGATATATGATGCTTTCTTTATATCTATATGGAAAAAAATAAAACTATTGCTCAGACTCCATCTTCATCCCTCTTTAGATGCTACTAGGCTTTAAGTGTGTTTCTAAGACACACCTCCCACCTCACCTCTGATCGTTTCTGTGGGACAGTCCAGGAACTGAATTAGCCAGTTTTTAGCTTTGAGGCTTTTTCTTGTTGCAGTATGTTAGATCACAGCCAAACATTGCATTCCCTTCCATGTTTACACATACCAAAGGCAAAGCTCAGCTGGCACAGGGGGCAATATGAATCCCCAAAACACGTTGCAGGCAAAATTTAATCTGAATAGGTCATATTCATCTTCACATTAAACTAGCCTGGCTGATTTTGGCTGATGCAGGTCATGGCACCTTCAGATGTTCCTTTCTATTGGTAAATAGACTGCCAGTGTTAACCTCTGGTCTCCTCTGCGCAGCAAGAGACAGGTGGGGTGACACAGAGTTCAGCCAGTTCAGTTATTTGCAAGAAGTCCCATGGCCTTACAGATCACTGATGGTACTACTAAATTTTTGAGGAGAGTTATTGTTCCTGATCATCCCATTTGAAGTAAGACTGCATTGAAATTTGCAAGTGAAGAAGGACAACAGTCCCTTTAAAGTATAAAATGGTGTTTTGCTTCAGATCCAGATCTGTTGTATTTCTTTTTCAGGGCAAAATCAAATTCTCATTAAGATTTTATAGTTTACAAAGTTGACACTTTTAAACAGAGATTAATTTCTAAGTGAGTTTTAAAAACTAGACCTCACAATCTTGTACGCTATCAGCATCTATTGCCATCTCACATGTAGAGCTGAAAAGCAACAGAAATAATGATGCAGAAATTACACAAAAGATCAGATTGGTGTTATTGCAAAGCATGATGAAGAAGCATTATATATTTAATATGGGCTGAAAAAATATGTAAAGATTTCATGAAGGAAATCTTTGTGAAAGGAAGATAAGAATTTCATACCGTAAATTTGCCACTTACCAGTATAATGGTTTAAAAAATAAAGATAGTATGATTGGTAGGCTGTGAAGTTCCTGTACACTAAGCAAAATTTACAAGACTTCGAAATAATACCTAAGTAGGGACAAAGGTTTATTTGATTGCATGTATAATCAATTTTTCTAAACCAAAACCCTATATAAGAAAATAAAACTTTGAGAATGTAACTGAGCATCACTATAACATTCTTTTTGAAACTGCTTTGCCGAAGTATTGCTTCACAAGCATAAGGGCTGTATTCATGTATTGCATATGCCTGGGTGGAAACTGTTTCCTTGATTGTCTTGACTGATGTCCAAGAAAACACAAAACTGAAGTCCTGATACCCCTCAAAGTAAACAGGTATTTTGCAGTGGACCTAACAAAACCAGCATTTTTCTCTGGACCTCTTAATACATTAGAAGAACAGCAAGAGTATAGATGCTTTACAACAGAACATATAGGTAAGCATACAGGAGATTCATATTTGTTCAATAGAGGATCGGTAGCAGAAGGAAAAATGTTTTGCAGAACAATATATAAAGAGAAAAGACTTCACAAGGAAGTGTGGCTACCTGGCCAGGGCCAAGGTGTTTGCAGCAAGGGCTCTCTGATGTGGCCCTGCTGAAGCCACGGAATGACACAGCTTGGCAGGATTTTCAGTGGCAGGTTTGACAATAAAGGTTCGTGGTGGTCCATGAGAAAATCTGAAAACTGGTGAGGGTCTATTTGGCAAAATAATGGGAATTGCCAACCTCGGAACCTGAAGTTTCCTTTCCAAAATAAACATGAAATTTTAAACATAAAGAGAATCTGGTAAGCGGTTTTATTTAATAACAGACACTCAAAAATTAAGTTAATGAGCAATCTGGAGCATGACAATCAACCTCTGCTTACATTTAACTGTTAATTGTTCTTTTACCTACTTAGTTTCCGTGGCCACATAGCATTAGTCTTGGATTAGGACTGCTGCTTTAAAATAAGCAGTTGTTGAGTGTTTAATAAATATTTCGATAAAAAAGGTCCAGTAAAATCTGAATTATGTCAAAATACTGCAAGCTCTCTCATTCCTATACATTGGAATATAAGTACGTTTATGAACATCATATTAAAATGTTTGTATTCGTCAGTCATGATATTACATTAAAAAAGCAGATTTGTCATTTTTTAATATTTTCATTAAGTTCTTATCAATTACTACACTCTTGGTAGTAAACACGGTTTTAACGTATTAATATTTATAAACTGCAAAGCGAACAATTCAGGGTGAAATCTTTGGAGTCAAGGCAACAGATCTGAGTATCTGACCCAAATTTGACAAAAATAAAAATGTCAAAAATTAGAAACTATAACATAACAGGCCCAAAGAAACATGGATTAGTCATTTTTGCCTAAAAAAAATCCATAGTAAAGAATAATGATTTATTTTTGCACCACAATGGATTAGCATAATATACGTAGTAACTTGATACACTTCAGCTGAGTGAGACTGTAGTGAACACGTACAAGGCATTAACAGTTTAAACCACAATAGCTGTTTTTCAAGTAGATATCTGATCATGCCTAAAGACATTTTTAGACAAGCTGAAAATAGGAACAAGATATTCTATGCATGTGTTGTAACTACAATATATCAACATTTAGACAAAGAACTGTGTGCTGATTTTTAAAAAATATTTTTAATTATATATTTTTAAAGATTTGCAACAATGGACCATCTAACCTTTCTTTATCTAAGCAATCTTCAATAGATTGGATTGCCAAAAATGGAATTTCATGGGACTTCTCAGGCTGAGCCACCTGTGCAAACGTGCAGCCACTATAATTCTATCACTTCTTTATTTTAGACATTTATATATTATTATGGCAGAGGCACCTGGGCACCTTACAGCAGTGAAATCTGCCTCTGGAAATTAACCAACCCTCTCCTCACCTAATGAATTATTTCAGCAAGAAGAGATAACAGGAATTTTGGGTACTCAGAGGGCCCAGTTTTTCCATGCTGAGATTTGATAAATCACGGCTAGAATCAACATCAATGCCCTCTCACGAAAATAGGTTGATAAATACTGTTTGCTAAGGGAGAGATATGTGGAAATAAAACCCAAACTTTGAATCATTTTAGAAAATTCCAGAAGGAATACAAATGTTTACATAAAATAAACACACCAGTTTGGTAATAATATATTTTCTTAAACATTTTTTTACCATTGGTTATGGCACAGAAGCTACATTTCACAGAAGAAAGTGAAATGGAAATTTGCTAGAAACTAATTACAACCAAAACCCAAATTAGTTGACATAGTACAGCCTAAAAAAGTGTACAAAGAAACATGAATCAAAAATCACAAATTCTAATTGTTGATAAGTACAGTTTATGTTATTTTTTCATTTTAATAATGAAATAGATGAAAAAGAACCTAATAAAAGAAACATTGTAACAGCTAGAGTTTTTATTTATTTATGTCTTGAAAAGCAGTATGAAATCAACATCGAGTAACTGGCTAGAGGGATGTGTATTCCCTCTTTGAACGGAACTAGAGACAATCACTAGTTGCCAGATGTTGGTTTACACTTGAATTCTGACTATTAGCAAATAATTATGAAAGGGGTTAAATATTTTATTTTAGTAGCAACCAAAATGAGTTGAGCGCTTGCTGGTATGAGCACATGTAACAGGAGGCAAGCAGCCACCGTGGGGCACCATGCGACAGGTTATAGATGTGAACATGGCGGTAGGGTCATGTTCATGGCTACGGGATACTGAGCTCAGTAGAAGTGGCGCTTCTTTATGTCTAGTCAAGAAACTGTGTAATCTGAAAAATCATTAATACCATTAACCCCTTCTTTGCTGATTCTGCAAATTTCTTTCTGAGCTGCCACGATTCCATGTACAGCCAATTTTTATTAGTATCTATACCAAGTAAATAGGCAACAAAGCATGTACAATCATTATGTGTACTTCACCACATGGAAATTGTTTGTGGAGAGAAATGTACTTTAACAATTAGGGAGCAGTGTTTGTGGTGTTACATGCCTCTTATTTCTACACAATGATATTAACACAGCATAGGGTGTTCGTTATTTATACTACTAATCAATTGAAATTTTGCATGGGCAAATTTAGGAAAAGTTTGTGGGGTTTGGCACTATCTGAGGACAACATTAGACAGTGGGTTAACTGGGCTGGATTGTGCCAATATATTTTACCTAATCACATCTAAGTTGTGGTTTCTTTACCGGGGAAAGATTGATTGTAAATGAGTGCAGCTTTTCAGCTGTGGGCTTTAGTTCAGCAACCTACCAAACACACTTCTAATTTAAATCTGTACCCCACTTCTGTCTTTCTAAATTACCTATTGACATGCCTGATCTTCCTCCCTGCACCCTTTATCAATTAAGACTTTGTATATGGCTTTCTAAGAATAATTCCTGAGAAAAAGGCATTTCCAGGATTCAGAACAAAGCCATAGGGACCAGTATATCAGCTGTTTCTCCCTTGTCATTATAAGATGATCAAAGTAGGAAAAGAAATGCTAGTAGAATCTAGCATTCCATATAATGATCCCAATACAAAACCTAATGCCTTCTGAATGTAGTTTTGAAAATAAACTAAATGTGGGGACTGTGAGCTAAATGGCAGGCAGAGGAATATAGACAACTTAGCTTTTAGTTGTTTGACTTGGTATTTTATTATGAACTGACCAAAGTATTTTGAAGATAATTGATAGTGTGTGTTATGCCTGTATTACACAATACCTTGACTTTACACTAAGCAGACTACCTTAGACAGAATAAGGAGGATAAATTCAATAGCAAACAATTTCCCTTGGGTAAAACTGTACCTCTTTATGCTAGTTTGGTGTCTGCACAAATCTCTGCATTGTGGAACGCTACCCTGTGAACACATATGTACACTAATTTTAGGATTTTGAAAAGAAGATATATTTTCATCGCTTAAGTTATTGTAGAAAAAAAAATTATTTTCACTCTATAAGTGTTAATCTGATATACACAAGTATATCTGAATTCATGCAGGTTGCATTGTGGTGGCCAAGAGCAAACCCAATATAAAATCTATTTTCTAATTTTTTTTCCCTTATAACCAGCATCCATGTCATTCCAGAGTAAAATGGCTATTTTAAATGAAACTATACATGGAGTGTACATGTGGAATTCCGTCACCGCATTCCAGAAACTTTTAAAGAAATTTCACTCTTTCTTATTTAGAGAGTGACTGCATTACAGTCTGAGAACATTTGGCATTAAAAAGTGTCAGTTTGTACTTTATATTGTGAATTATTTGCTTCACACAAGCTCTTCTTGTACCCTAGGAAGATGCATTGGAGGATGTATCACAGGAATACTGCCTCTCATTGGATTACTTGTGGGATCAGCAGAGCTGCAATCAGGTATCACAAACATGAGCTATTTGTCTGATCATGTTTTATTGCCTCACGTCACATCTCAAAAGCAATGTAAGAAGCAAATGCAAATTAATCAGACTGTATTAAAAGTGATATTTTAATGGAGTCTCATCCATTCATAGAACTTTCTAAAGATTTAGAAACTCCCAGTGGTTTAATCCAGCCTTTGACAGCTGTTGTTCTTAGTGAAAAACAGTTATTGTCACCAGTGGCAGTTAAGAGTTATGCTGCCTTCCTGTCCCCTTCAAACACAAACTTAAAAACAAACCCTAAAACACTTCCATTCTCAGTTTAGTATGGGTTTTGTGTGTTTGTTTTTAATTAACTTAGGAGTTATTTCTTAAAGAGAAGCAGGCCGTTCAGATATGTTTGTTTAGCTATTAATTTGAAATTAATTTCCTTATATAGATCCTTTCTTTACATCTTGCTTACATATTGACCACTTCTCTTTTTCTTCAAAACTGAGGTCAGGGCTACACAAATCAGACCTGATTCCCACGAAGATAATACCTCTGACAGCAAAGAGCAGAACACAAGCATAGACTCACATCCCTATATTACTTTGCTAAGCTAAATATAGATGACTGGACCAACTCCAATCTGCTTAGAAACCATTATGGAAATAAAACCTTAAGTTATATGTATACTGGGCATAGGGATGATGCATGGAAGTTGACTATCAGAAGAAGTGTTTAGGTCCTGTTATAGGACTTGAGCAGATCTAAACCAAAAAAGTAGATTCCCTATTTTTTTTTTTCTGAAAGCTCAAGTGACCTCCATTTAGCTCTGACAGCTCAAGCAGTTTGTGGTACTCTGAACTAAAAACAGTTAAAACTTAATGGAAGTGCTGTGAGTCTTCTCTGTCTAACAGAAACCCCATGCCTGACCTGTGGTTATAGTTTTGACAGCCTGTTTGTACCACAAACAGCTCTTAAAGTTTACATAAAGGTGAGGATTATTATTTACTTTAAGAGCTTCCCACACTTAGCTTCTGTGGGATGAAAAGGCATTAATGTCAGAGAATAATTGGATTCTAACCCTTGCCAGTTCTCAGAAAGCTGGACGGAACGTAAGAGAGATACTAAGCCTCCATCCAGCAGTTCCTTCACTGGGATAAATAGGCTCTCATCTTGTTAACCTTCTTTCATAGCGATCTAGTTATATAAACTTTGCCACAATTACATACATGTCATCTGTACACAGCAAGGATTCAATAGGTGAATAGAACAAATGTAACTGAAGGTCTCATGGTCTGTTTTCAGTTTATGAGTCAGAAATACAACTTTGTTTCAGACCAATATGGTGGGAGTAACTTTCTAAAATGGCTTTTTTCTATAACTATTTGGAATAGTGAAAGAACTACGGATGAGAATTTGATTTCACCAAACTGGAACCATTGCTTACACCAACAGAACTACCACAGGTTTGCATTGAGCCCGTGTTTTCATGAGAAAGTTGATTGCGTCTTTCTTAAAGCAATGGAATGTAAAATATTTAGGAACTTTGATTAGTTAATCAAATCAACATTTCTACCTTACTTAAGGAGAGCATAGTCACACAGCACATTATTTCTAGCGAAATGATTCAACAAGCCACACACCCTACTAACTCCACAAACAGCATTACGCACATATCTACTTAAATCAAATCTGGTAGCTACAAACGCACCACTATAAATAACTCCATATCTCCTCCCCAGTCATTACCCGGGGAAGGAACAGCCACAAACTCCCGTATTACTTTTCTCCCACTAGTATGACTGTATTGGACAGTCAGGGTAAATACATCCCGAGGTTCATCAATGCTCAGACTTTTGTTTTACTATCAACAGCCTTTTGCTGATCTGTTGGTATTTGGATCCATGAATCCAAAAAATGAAGAACAGTATCAGGCCCAGTGATCACAGGAAAAGGGTCAACAAGTAGCCTTTATTGCATAGTTGGTAAGATTTATTAGTAAATGTTGGTTTCCGATTCTAAAATGTTCTGTTTGAGACATCTCAGATGTAAGACTTTACGTAGTTTTATTCCTGCCTGCATTCCTGGCAGAATACTCTTCAGATCAGATTTATGACTTCTGGACCAAGACTAAATTTAGAAAAAAGTAGATTTATCTTGCTGCTATAATGAACAAGGACCAGTGAAAGCATACAAAAAGATGGGTTACGTGCTCAGTGTGAAAATTTAGCAAAATGGATGTTTTCAGTGATGTTTTGGATAAGTCAATATTGCATTTGTCAGTGCCTGAAGAGATGATGAAAGCCTGAATAAGTCTTGTTTAAAGGTAGATAAAGAAGACCATAGCTTGTAAATTTTATTCAAAAGCACATGCCAAGATCCATATACAGTGGAAGGGTTGACCTAGGAAGACTAAACTGAACGTGAAACCCAGGGTATGGACTAGGGTTAACAGTGGCATCATTCACAGTAACTAAGAAAGGAAAAAGAAGTGAGAAATATGGAAATAAGAGGGCTTGGGGGGGGGGGCGGCACTTAAATGGCTAGTTGCATGAAGTTAGACAAAGAGAGGAAATCCAAGGTTTTCACTTGGACATGAAGAGGGAAATCTACAGTGGAGACATCTGTGAGGCATTGGCATAAAGATTGTAGCTGAAATTGCATTTGCAAGTCACATTGCTCAGGGACAAATTATAGGGAGAAAGCATAAATAAGTGCAGCTTTGTGGAATGATTATGCAAAGCTGTAGGGAGAAGGTGAAGAATCCTCCAACTGCTCCTCAGAAGAGCACTTGCAGAGGACGAGAATCAGGAGTGGAGGCAGTTAAAGTCCAAGGAAAGACAAAACATGAAGAGAACAAGACTGAGTGTCAGCTGACAAATCAGGCAGATTGAAGATCTAGGGTAATGATCATTTCAGTTTCTGATGGTAAAATAATCTGGGCTTGTGTCTACCATAGACATGGACAGCAAAAGAGATGATTGACTGGTATATTTTCTTGTTGTATCTTTTTGGCCTTTTCTACGACACCATCTTTTCTGCTGTGTCATCTGATTTTTGAGGGTCTTCTTTAAAAAGAAAACACTGTCT
The DNA here is from genome assembly GCA_013399365.1 of Pampusana beccarii. Classification (NCBI taxonomy): domain Eukaryota; kingdom Metazoa; phylum Chordata; class Aves; order Columbiformes; family Columbidae; genus Pampusana; species Pampusana beccarii. Next base: position 504,456 of record VWYH01007991.1, on the reverse strand, counting down.
GCTCTATCTGAATATTAACATTATCATAAAAGTGGATATTTGCCATTGCAACACATAACATACATTTTGATACTTTTGTTGTTGTTTTGGTTTGTTTGTTTTGTTTGAGTATTTTTTGGTTTGTTATTGTGTTTTTCTTTGTTTTGTTTTGTTTTAACACTTGGAAATAGTTGAATTAATTCAGACTCTTTGGAGGCAGAGGGATTTCTATTTAGCCCAAACTAGAAGAAAGCTGTTTTGAAGACAGAAGAAATAAAGTAGAATGCCAAGAGAAACAGAGGATGGGAAGAATGGAGGAACAATTAATGTGAAGATCTTATCGCATCAGTCTAATATAACTTTCTTTTGTTTTGCTAAGGTTTTTTTATTTTTCACTTTCCTATGGGCAGCTCATAGTTGCTTGTCAGCGTCCCATGAGCTTCCTTTGCCCTGCTCTGAGCACAGCTGCACCCTGCAATAATTAGTCAGAAATTTTCAGATTGAGCAATATTTAAAAAAAAAAAATCAAATTCCTTTTGCAGTCTCATCAAAATCTTATTTGCATTGTTTATTGAGTCTGAAGGATTTTGCTGCTCATAAAAGGCACACTCACCTCCTTAGACCATCAGTCTCTGCCTTGGTGTGCTGCTTCCCTGGTGATTGGCAGGGCCTGAAAGTGACATCAGTCTACAGGGCTTTACATCTAATGCTCCCGTGTGCGTCAGGTAATCCACTTGAGTTCTTATTTGTCGACGGACCCAGAGATTTATGTTGAGCCACTTCCTAAAACCTGACTCTCATCACCTGGCGGGTGAACTACACGCGCCCCTCCCTACCTCCCCACCCCCCCCCAAAAAAAAAAAAAAAAAAGGAAGAAGTGTAAACAACCTCAGCAAACATGACGTTGCCCTCAACTTCAAACCAGGAGCTGCTAGGCTTGGCTTGCAAGCAAGAGAAGGAACCTTACTGTTTACTTGCTTAGCCACTTGCCAGACCACAGTGCTTAGTTACGAGATATAAACAAAGCAGTAGAACGAGAGAAAGGAAGAAAGAGAAAGAAAGAGAGAAGACAGAAGAAAGAGAGAAAATCCAAGAAACAGAAGTCCAGGCAAGTAATGAACATGTTTAATGTGACATTTACCGCTACGATGATCTAAACAATCAGTATTAGGCAAAAATATAGAAGAATTCAAACTATTCTGGATGCAGCATCTGTCTAACTTGTACAGGTAGGTTCTTACGTTTTTCTCTTAATCTCATTATCAATTAAATAAGTATTAAGGCATTCATCTTCTTGGCTTTGTACAGCACTATCTAATATTTACCCTGTTGTGGTTTTTGGTTTTGGAATTTTATTTATTTATTTATTACGTTAAAACTAATTTCATTTCTCTCAGGTCATTAGCTAATTCTGATTAAAAGGTTGCTCACTTTTATGAAAAGTGATACTAGAGAGTTTGTCAGATTGGGGTCCAGAATGTCAGCGCTCCGTCTCTCCTACCTTCTTCTGGAGTTAGAAATGTTCACCTATGGCAGAATTTCACTCATAAAAATTCAGACTACCTCAGCCTATTTTTATTTTCTATTGAAGGCAGAAGAATAGAACGGCTAAATTGTTATTGCTCTCATGGCAGGAATAAGTCTTAATCTATATAATGCAGTTCACATGATCCTGGAAAACGTTTGTTATTTATTCATGGAATTATATTGAGTACTATTATTTTGGAAACAGCACTGAAATCCAGACGCCAGAAAGGCTTGTCTATAGTGATTATGACCTGGGACTAAAGACTCTCAGTTAAGAAACTGGTTTCCTAACTCCTTCTCCACTGCTCTCTTATGTGTTTTTATGGAAGTTCCTGCATTTGCAGTTTCTAAAATACAAGCAGCTTCATTTTGTGTAAGTTTAGGCTTATGCTTTGTAAACATTACTGAATTATCAAGTTTTAGATGAAAATTCCAGATGAGTACAAATAATGGTGAATTACTATTTATATCTAAAGTGAATCACTAATGCTAGCAAACCACGTCATCCTCAGTGATGTGGGGAAAGAAGGCACTGCAACTTTCTCAGGTGATAGAGCCAGTCAGCATCACAATCAGAATCAGAAGCTTTGGATACCTCTCTATGCAAACAAAGGTATAACTGTGACACTTTTAGGACTCAAAAACTACTCTTAGAGTACCTGTTCAACATATTAACAATAGGCCAATCACCGCAGCATCGATAACAGTAGGATTAGCTGCTTGAGAAGCTATGGAGAGACTTCAGGAAGCCTTGACAGTATGGGTTAAAATCTTAGCTCTCCATCTTTAATTTGGGACTTCATTTTCCTTTGACACCTGAGGAAGCTAGAGTGAAGCCTGCTCAGGTTCTTTTATATGTGTTGTGGTGTTACCTTTTAGCCTCAACATGAGTGCATCATTTGACTCTTCATTCCCTGTTCCTATATCTGGAAATGAGGCTGCCTTATTGCAAAGAATTACATAATGCATAAAAAAGGACATAAGCCAATAAACATAAAAGAGAAACACGGTGCTTGAGTTCTACTGTCCTGCTATTTCTGGCGCTGCAGCAGACAGCATGTCTTGGAAGCTTCGATCTTTGAAGCACTAGAATGTAGATTATGTATTAGATGTATTAGAGTCAGTTCTAGGCCACCAGTCTGTTACACTTCCCTGCAGAATGAGTTTTTAATGAAAAGTGCATGAAAAACATGAAAGAACGGCAGTAGCTGTCTATCATAGGTGACATTCTCTGAGGTCCTTAGGGTGACGTCAGCCAGGGTGGAAGTGATAGAGCATATAAGCTTAGCCAGAACAAACATAGCACCACTTTCTTTTTAATGCAGTTATCCAGTGAAATGTTTTTATACATTTCTGCTGAAAGAATATCTATTTGCAAACTGACTGCAGATAGAGTAATATTCTCCTCTGAAATTCACAGGTAAATTCCCTTTGAAGTAAAGCCAAATCCAATTTTGGCCCTGGAAGTCTGATTCTATAGGATGCTGAGTTCTTCTATAATACATTTCCTTTTGGTATCAATAACATTTTGTGTCTTGGAGGAATAATGTCCCCAGGTGTTGTAATTAAGCCACATCTTTTAACACCCTCACCATTTGGCTCATGAAATTCGCTACAGAGAGGCACATAACCACGCTGTTCAGGAATCAGATTTTAATTCTCTCCCTCAAAGATTAGACTTTTTAAAGACTGGCCCAACCTATGAGAAGTTTATGATTTCCTAGCAGTGAAATTTGGCTCTCTTCAGCAATGAAATTTTATACCCCTTGAGTGCTGGATACTTTGCGATAGTCTGGTAAACTTTCCTGTTGATTAAAGTGCATGTTTCTAGAAAAGAAATAAAATAAAGACATTTACATTAGAGGGTGAAAAAATATCGTATTAAAAAGGCTGTATCATTGCAGCTATAATTTCCATGGCATAATCTTTCTAAGGAAAAGTCCTCCTTTAGCAACAAGGCAACTCCCTTATTGACTTGTCACTGTTTACAGATCTGTCTCCGCCTGTCTACTTTATTTGAACAGATTTTTTAAACATCATTTTAAGTGTTTATTCAAATTATAAATCCATAAATTTCCAACCCATATTTCAGAGAGTTGATTTTCATACTTAATGAGATTCACTTCTGGTATGAGTAATACAGTGTCTTCTCTCCAAATTATAATAACAAGTGTACAATGAGCCAGAGTATAAAATTTGTATATGGAATATATGTGAATAAGTTAGGTTATGATTTAAATTAATTTTAAACTAGATCTTTCGAAAAACGTGCTATTCATCTCTTCCAACTTTTCATGTGGTTAAAATTTATTGGTATCTTGTGGTCAAGCAGCATTGAAATAGGTAGGTTGTACTTAAGCAAAGGAATTAGTAATTATCCAGCTTTTTATCCAGTTATTATGCTTATATTTCCAGGTAAAATACATGTTGCCATGAATGACAGCATGTATCAAGAACTGCCTTTTAATATATTAAAGGGTTACTGTATTGGCCCTGAGATGCATGATATACACAAGAAGCTCAGAGTTTAATTTAGACATTTTTAAAAGTCTAAAGTACACAGTGAGGGCACCTAGTCTCCCCACACTCTTTCCTTTTATATTTCTTTAAAATATTCATACATTTATGATTAAGCTATCATATTACATTTATTTTCAATACAGATTTGTTTTTTCTTTCCCCTAAGATTATCAGTAATGGTCATTAGTTTGTTGATAGCAACAACATTCCCTTAGTTTAATTTTAATGACATTTTAATTTATTTTTATGCTTAGGTTTTCGATTTTAAATGTTATAGATAAACAGTGCCTATATAAACATTATATTTAGTTGTCATTTCTTAGTGAATAATTTCAATATCATATTTTTCATAAGCTTAATTTGTCTTATGGAAGAGTACTGTTCTTCAACAACAAAATATAACCTGAAGTATTAAACCAGATCTGTCATCAACAGAATAGATGCTACCACGACTCAAGGAAGTCAGAGGCAGTGAGACTGATACTAGCTGCATCCATTCCTTCTCCACCTATGACTACAGAAAGTGTTCTGTCTTCATCAAGTCACATCAATGTACTGCTAGGCTTGGGACAGGCTGTTAATAAATTCTGTAAAGTTAGTCTGGAATTATCAATGATGATTCAAAAGCTATCACTCTATCCAAATGTTAGTATTTGCCCTATTTTTAATCTCCCTAATTTTGTATTCCAAGTTTGATTTATTGCACAGCAAGCCCTGAGATAGACCACAAAAACTTTTCTTAGAGTATTTGGAATATGCATTTGTCTTGCCCTTATTCAGATATTATTTGTGTTCTAATTTACTTTTTGTCTTCAAGGAATTTTCAGTCCCTTTTGTTGAAGTTTCTGAACTCTTCTGTCATAAAGATGTAAAGATACACATTCATCACTGGGCAACTGTTAAACACAAGGCACTTGAAAGCACCATGTTGCTATAAGTTATTAATCTTTGAGGGGTGGAACCACAGAGGAAAATCAAGAGATAGGATAGACGAACTGATTTTATCCAGGTCAAAGTCCTCACATGGGTGTGTTCAGAAATTACATTACTTGATATGTTAATTAACCGATTGTCCAGCACCTCTTGTCAAGTAAAAGGATGTTGACTAAAAATGCATTTTTCTAGGTGTCATTCCTTCTGAAAGATCTTTAAGAATTAGCAAGTCTTTCTTGCTAATCTGTCTGCTATGGACCCCATTTCAACCCTTAAAATCAAGCTATTACCCCTCCAACACCCTTGGAAAAGGTCACTTCAAATTCCCATGTTTCCTGGCATTTGATCAGCTTAGATTTGAAAGCAGATTGCTCAACCTCCTGCAGAACAGCACCTGAGGTCCTCTGGCTAAGTCTCTTCTTCCAAAAAGTTTTTTTCCCCACTTCATCTTGCTACCACTGATACAACAAGTTTTGCCTTTGACCGTACTGAAGCAGGATTGAGTCCCCTCAGTTTTGGTCATTTCATAGAATGTTCTGAGTCGGAAGGGACCCACAAGGATCATCACGTTCAACTCCTGTCCCTGCATATGACAACCCCACAGTTCACACCATGTGTCTGAGGGCCTTGTCCAGTCTCTTACTGACAGGCTTGGGGCCATGACCACCTCCTTGGGGTGCCTGTTCTAGTGCTCCACCACCCTCTGAGTGAAGAACCTTTTCCTAATGCCCAACCTAAACCTCCCCTGGCCCATATTCCTGCCATTCCCATGGGTTCTATCATTGGTCACCAGAGAGAAGTGATCAGTGCCTACCCTTCTTCCTCCCCTTGTGAGGAAGCTGTAGACTGTGATGAGGTCCTCCCTCAGTGTCCTCTTCTCCAGGCTGAACAAACCCAGTGATTTTATTTGCTCCTCAGACAGCTTCCCCTCTAAACCTCTCACCAACTTCATAGCCCTCTTCTGGACGCTCTCCAGTATCTTAATATCTTTTTTATCCTGTGGCGCCCAGAACTGCACACAGTGCTCCAGGTAAGGCCGCACCAATGCAGAGCAGAGCGGGACAATCACCTCCCTCGCCTGGCTGGCAATGTTGTGTTTTTTTACAGGAGGTGCTTTCTAGACTGTCCAGCAGCACCTGAGGCCTGAAGGGTCTTAGACATAGCTAAGAAATTGGAGCACAACAGGTGAAAAGGACACAAGGCTAATAAAAAATACTGTAACTACAGACAGTTGGCTAAAGACCATATTTTAAAGACTTGTCTGTAGTTTTATTGGTGTGTCCTTCAACGCAGTGCTAAAAGAAACGATTTCTGGTCTCCAAAGTTGCCCTTGAGAGTGACTACTGGAGGTTCAGATACTTCCACACAGTGTAGTGGTTAAATCAAGCAAAATCAGTATTAGCCAACTCCATATATCTTCTCGTGCAGTGGGCTTGCAGCTCCTTACATGTACTGTTATGAGTAGAAAACTTGTTCTGGATATAGTGGTGTAAATGGACGAGGTTACAGTCCAAGCCCCCTCTCACTTGCCTGTCAGTACAAGCCTACACTCACATTCTCTTAGTGAGGTTAGTGGCTAAGGTTGGCAACATCTCAGATCTGTCAGAGGACCTACTTATGTTACCTCTCTCTGTAAAAATCAATTAGTCACCTCTAAGCAGAGGGGTTGCAATGGGCATTTATGTCCAAACCGTAATAGGCAACACACCTTTCTCAGACACAACTGTTTACAAAATCTATGTCTGTTCATACCCTTTAGCAATTTAAAAGCTGGTTGAGTTTCGGCTAAGTATTTGCGATAATAAACTGATTAATGAAGCAGAACTGGATGTTCAGTCAGAAGACAGACAAGACCTTTGCAAGAACAGCTTCCATGCAGTAAAAATTGAAAGGCATTTCTGGTTTGATAGCCTTTCCAGTTCACAGAATGGTTGGTTTCTATCCAAGGTTAATCCTTTGTTGTCGTTGTTGTGTTTATACACAAACTTTTTGCCAAAGTTCTGGTTTACAGTTGTTCCTCACCATCTTATTCCTGCTGTGTCCTATAATCCCCATTTTTCAAATATTTTTTTGACCATCATCCAAGTAGTGGATTAACACTTTCATGCTATAGAAACTGATTCTACAGCAGAACCAACACCCCAGTTACAGTCCAAGCACCCTCTCAGTTGCCTTGTGTGTAGGCTTGTGTGAAAAGGGCTGTCATTTAGTTAGAAATCCAGATGCCCCATTCCCCTTGAGTATGTCTAATTCACATGACTGTGCTTGATAAAGGAAAGTCAGTTTCCCTACAAAAGTAATAGCTTTTGGCTCTTTTGTTGTCTTTATACAGTCAACAAAGCAGCAAAAGTAAAGATGAAAGTTAACAAAAACCAAGTTGCTCCCTTACATTTTACTAAATAAGGTTGCCAAATCTAATAAAGTCAAGTTGCATGTGAAGTGACGCTGGCATATGAAATAAATAATGTGTGATTATTATTAAGTGTTAAATTCAGATGCAAAGCTGCAGCTCATTATCTTTTATAAGCAATTCAATTTCTTTCATTGACCCTGGATTTCAATGAGTGTTCGGGTGAAAGTGTGCATGTATGATAAAACAAAATGTACTTAAATAGAATAAAGTAGTTTAAAAAGAAATGTGATAAACAGATGGATGTTTGTAGCAAAATGATGGGTTAGCCTCACCTCAGTGTACCTTTCATATCTATGCAAGAAGAGTAGATTAAATTCTTCCAGGGGAAAATCTATTGATACGAGACAATCCATGTAATGAATGATTGTGTTGCAAAGACTAGAATGGAGAGGGCATTTTAGGTTAATTTGCCTGTTTGGATGGTATTACCTTCTTCCATAGAAGTCAGCAGAAGATTTGTCTTTGACTTCGAAGTACAAATTGACACTGAAAGCCCCTTGCTACTTTTTCCAAGCACAAAAACATTAACTTCTATGTCCTGGCCAAACTCCAAAGTGGGTGATTACACTCTGCTACTCTAATTTTTCCCTGCAGGCTCAACTAGATCTAGCATCGTGTCCTAAAGTGTAGTGTTATTGCGAACAATGAAGTCCCTTTTTGCAAGGTTATTGTTAACCTTTTCCTGCTTGCCTCCTAATCTGTCTGCTTTTCCTTATCAGTTGTAGCTTGTTTGAAGGCCGGAATTGTTTGGTTCTGGATCATAGCTGTTATTCAATTGAGGGACCATGAATATGTGCAGTGCTACAATGATAACAATATCTTTATATCGCTTTTACTGTCATATCATAGACATAGAATACCCTGGCTGTAGAAGAAAATGAAATGCATTTTTTCTCCCAAGCACTCATACAGTTATATTTTTTTTCGAATATCACATCGTGCTGCTCATGAAAACCAAAAGTCAAAAATACAGCCCAAAACTACAGGGCATTCTGAGTGTGTTTAAAAATCAATTGCCAATTTGCTTGTAAAATAATGCATCACTTAAAGAGATCATAATTTCCATGACCACACAATCTAATAATTTTTGGAAGAAGTTTGCATATCATTGCTAGCAGAATTCATTTAATTCATACTTAATATTGATCTGAGACGCTACTTTTACCCTTAAAAAAAGTATTCACTACAAAAGCTATGCATGTCTGGTGTAACTGCTGATTTCAGTTTGGCTCTATAAAGGTGTACAATCTGCACTCTGGGCAGTTCCTTGTTGAGTAACTTAAGCTAGTTAGACTATCAGCACTGAAATCACTTGGTATTAGCACGTCTGTCTAAAATAAAGGATGCAGTGCTCCTTCCCCCAGCACAGTCTCAAATAAACCAGCACTAAGTACAGTCTGGTGGATTACCCGTGTGGAGAAGCCACACAGATTCTAGTTCTGGGGAGGCGAATTAATTCCTTAGTCCCAGCACCACAGGGTTAAGTGAAATGCTATCACAGTAATTTATTATTAAGAGAAATGATGAAGGCTTAGATTAAGAAGATTTGTCTGTCTCTTCTAATTAAGGTTAGGTTCTTAAGAAGCTTTACCATCCTTTGAAGCTACAGAGACTAAAATTAGGCCTCTGGTTCTGTTTAAAATGTCACTAGGATAGTCCATAATCCTCTAGTGATTGCAGCAAGGAATCATTCTTCCAATGTTCTGATTCCTTGTTTGCAAGTTAGTGAGCCAGGACAAGACTCCATGAATCAAAGTCCGAGTAGTCTATTAATCAGCAATGAGTTGTTCCTGCAGAACATTATAATGCTCTTGCAGTGACCACTTGAAGACCGCATAATAAAGAGGAAGCTGGCAAAGAAATCAACAGTAAAACACAATAAATTCTATTTCTGGGAGACAGCAAATTGTAGCAGTAAGTGGGCTGTGTACAGAGGGTGAAGAAATGGTTAGGGGAGAAAGTCTGTTTACAGGCTGTAAGGAAAGTCATTGTACAGTGGCGTTTATAATCCTATACACGACAATAGTGTCCTAGGCTCTGGTGTCCTCACTTGGTGGTGTACAGACAACGTCAAAATCTCAAAGCAATAGATGGATCACTTCCAACTTTTCCCATTTTGCCCCTGTTTACACAGCACACAATGAACCTGTGGAGCTCACTGTTGTAGGACAGTAATAGCAAAAGCATAAATTAAGTTCAAAAATTTTTAGCAGATTTTAAGCTTTGATTCAGTTTTCCTTACAGATGTGTAGACCTAGAGCAGCTCTGCCTAGATTAGTAAATTACAGAAATGTAAAACTGATAAAAAGGAAAAATCAGACCCATTTACGAAGAACTAAACCTTCTTTGACAATATTTAGTATGATGAAACATTTAGAGGAAAAGAAACCTTGGTACTTCAAGTCACAAGTCAGTTTCTAGTTGGCTGGAATTAGGAAAATACTTTTCCAACAGGTAAGACGTTAAATTATGATTCACTACAGGATGCCTTTCACTAAATGATCTGCTGCTGCATTGGAGCTAACAAAACAGGGAAGTGTGTGGAACAACATACTTCTGCAGTACATCAGATCTTATGCACCTGCCAGATAGGGCAGTGCTGGGAGCCACTAAACTGACGTTCAGCAGCTCACAGAGGGAATATTTTAATCTGTTTTAGTGAAACAAAGCAAGTTATATGTATATTGGTATGGATGAAATGCAAATTCTGAGTCTCAGGTATCTAGCCAAGAAAATCTCTCATCAGTGAATTCAGTAAGAGTTTACAAGCTTTTACTAATCAATCTGCTGAGCAGTGAATGAAATTCAGTTGCTCTGTTGGACTGTCTTTATAAACCTTTCAAGCTACAGTGCATGTCTTCTGTTTGCCATTCTTTTTCTCTTAGATTAACTGCCATGTTTTCATAGACGAGAGCATCCAATTAAGCAGCAAAATCAATGCCCTACCATTCAGATAACCACTCACAAATTCTGAACAGCACATATTCATGAAGGATCTCCTGAGTAAAAACTATTGGCCCTACAGAATTTTGTGATTGGTTTCAAATGATGAGTAAAAGGGCTGAAAGACGTTACAGGAAGTCATTTCAGTCCCCTTTATTTACTCTTAGATTAAGATAGGGATGAATGATATCTACCATTTGTGAACAAAGCAGCAAGGTGATTTATAAAATATTTCTTACTGTGAGAGACAGATACAGCTGTAATCAGTATGGCTTGCTTTGAACAATTCAGTCTACTCTAGTGTGTCCAAACTCTTGTTCCTTTTGCAGCAGGCATGAGCAGTTCCTGTGTGACACTGGCCGAGGTCTTGTGGGCAAAAGGAAGCCCTTTGGAGGAAGAAGAAATATGGGCACTCTTGTACCTGGGCACAGTGCAGCTTCTGGAGGACCTTCACAGAGGTGAAGTATCTTACATGAAGTATGTTCTTATAGTTCTTACTGTTGGAAACCCATTCATGCATTCTTTTAGCTTTTTTGACTTGTGGGGATTTTTTTTTTGGTGGTTTTTTGTTTATTTGTTTATTTTTCCCTCAAGATAAAAAGCTCTAATGGCAATAATAGCATGTTGCTAATAAAAATAAGAAATCTCTCAGTGCTGCTGGGATTACATACAGACTGCTCTGCCTACATAAGAGATCTTAACACAGTTGGTTTATTTTGTAGTGGTGGTGGTTGGGTTATGCTTGTTTTGGGTTTCCCCCCCCCCCACCAAAAATTACACATCAGATATTAATTCATCTAAGTACAATTATACACTGTGGAAAAGGACAGCAGAATCCTTGCTAAAATCTGGATAAGATGCAGAGAATGTGCAGTGCCAGCTGAGATCATGTCCTTCATATACTGATAGAGGAGGACAGGCAAATCCACATGGCTTCTCATTCACCTAGTAAAAGACTTTTATCCTTGATGATAATAATGTAACATCATAATGGCTAGGCAAGTCATCATGATGAATGCTTGCCAAGCGGGCCAGCTATACGAGAGAGCGCAGTTGAGCAACCTGTCATGTTTTGAGAACTGTTTATGACAATGGATATTCTTTTTGAGGAGAGAACTGATGAGACATGTTCCTACCTCAGGAACATGTAGAATCAAAATACAAAATACTGAAAACAAAACTTCTGCTATAGCTGGAGGGATGAACTTTCATTACCAACTAGTTTTTAATGGACTGGAACACTATGGCAGGTTGACTATGCCATCAGTTCTCAATTAAGCAGTGCAATAAGAGGATGAAACAGCCCAGACAGGACAGGCACAAGGAATGTGCAAAGTGCAGCACAGAGATACCCATCTGAGTAGATTCAGCTCAGGCCTATTACAGTTTATAAACTCAGTGTCAGATGCTAAGCTGTCTGACACTGTACTCTCCTGACCTCTTGTTTAAAAAAAAAAAATAGACTTGTTAGATATCTATTGAATTGAGATAATCAATGTCTATTGAATTGAGATAATCACCCTGTGTTCCCTATACTGCACCAGATAAATTTAGAGTAATATGATTGTAAAATGAAGAGTAAGCCAAGACGAAGTAGGGATGTAGATTTGAGCTAGTCTATAGGTTAAGTGCAAGGCTGCTCAAACATGTCTTTAGAGAGTTCAAGTCCAGAAGTGGTGCCAAGTTGGACCCATTCTAAAGCTGCATCCCCAGGGCTCCAGCTTCTTGGAGGGCAGCAAAGGCAAACCGCTTCTCCATAACATCATCCCAGTTGACTAAGGCATATCTCCAGCTCCACATCTCTTAATCACAGCTATATCACTTCTGGCATCAGCCTCTTCTTAGGGCTAGTACTGCTGCATTTGTGCTGCACTGTGCTTGATGTAATAAATCCTGCTAGACTTGGTGATGGTCAGCACCACTTGCTATAGCAATACTTCCAATGTTTGGGAACTGACTCATTAAGCAGCTATGGTGATTCATAGCTGGCCAACATAACAGAAGACCTGGCAATCTTCATTGAGGCTAAAGTACAAGCTGGCTAGCTCTTTCTAAAACAGACAAATTTTCCAGCACGTACTAGTTGGATTTGCATACAATACTACAAAAAAAATGGGAAAGAGCAAAAGAGAGCACTAGATGAGGATTTTAAGACCTTTAATTTCTTAAGAAGTAAATGCCACAACTATTGCAAATACCAGGGGTCCATAAGTCTTGAATCTCTGGGTTCTCTGGCTATACAAACCTTCTAGGTGTATATAAGTTCCCAGATTAACATTTTACCCATTTTTACCATCCATTTTACTGATGTAAAGTCACCATGCATAAAAACTAAGTAGCCATTTTTTGGATATATAATTTTAAAATGGTAAAATACCAAAGCATTAAGAGCATGTTTCTGAGCTCTTCTCCTATGGAGATCTGAATGGTCTCTGTTCTCATGGTATAGACTGAAGTGAGTAGTGCAACAGCCAACCTCTTTTTTTTTTTTCAGATTACCTGTATTGCCAGGAACCCTATATGCAAATATTGCCATAGTTAATGCAGCTTTTCCTCTTTCTAAAGCAAACAGATTGATCTTAGATGCTTATCATCATGCTTTTCAAATTAATACCTTAATGAAATCACTTGGATGTCTTTGGTCAAATTCCCTCGAAGTATTTGTGCAAGCGAGGAATGTTTGCAAAAGACTACACAACGTCATGCTTCCACTCTTGCTTCAAGCCACTGGGACCAACCTCGGTGGATCTCTGAAGTGATATTTTTTAAGAGTACTCAGTCCTTTACAAGAAGTCAGGATCAGGTCTGGTGTAGTCAACCAGGGTCAGAGAGCCCAGCAACCACCAGGCAAGTCTGCAGTGACAAGGTGAATCTTAGGTCATGCTGGGAAGCCAGTCTCTGAGATGGAGACAGGCACTCCTACACCACACGTCAGGCAGGGACTCAAGGCCCTGGGCTGAGCTGGGATGGAGCCTGGGACTATGGGCAGAGGATGGGGGTAGGTCTCAAGTGAGGCTGCTGAGGGCCATTAAAGCTTATTAGTGCCTTCAGGACCTTGTCAGGTTTAGGAGTCTACATTTATCACCTGAAACCACTTTTGTTTGAAATGTCTTCTCTCTTGACAGAACTGACACACAGGCAGAAAGATTGAATGTGAATTATGCTAAAATGCCATGGCTGTCCATGTTACTGGTAGAATCTAATCTAAGTTACAGTTTGGATAGTTTTCATACTTGCAATCTGTTAAAAAAACCTCGGGAAGTTCAGGTGAGTTGGAAATGGTGTTTCCACTTAAAGAAATGCTCAGTATGTTATAGCACTGGGACTGGGAAGTTTGTTTCTACTGGTACCTCAGCTTTTGTTGACTGACACAGTGTGGTTACTCCATCTCTGTGATGGAAAGGAAAAGTTACTGACTCCTGGCACTGACCTAGCAAAGTAACTTGGCTTTGCTAGACACAATATAGTGAAAAAGAGGTTACTAAAATGCAGAGCTGACTGACTATAAGCAGCATACAGAACAAAAAAATATCACCACAGAGATTTGTACCATGGTCATACGTATAATGGAAGCTAATCTAAGGTCTTTTGCAAATGCCAGCTTCAAAGTATTCCTGCTTTACTGAAAGGAGTGTTCCTGGTATTCTCTTGTGCTTTACATGAAAAGATCTACCAAAAAGGTCAAGTTCTCCAAATCTGCACACACCTGTGGGATGTAATTCTGCCTTTCCTTTGGCTTCAGAAACCCATTGAAATCAATGTACTGTTTATATGTGTGAAAAGATGTGAGAGAGAAATCAAGTCTTTAACCATCACTGAATTCCAGCTGACAAAATCAGCCAGGCAAAAATGAACATGATTCCACTGACTTCTGGGTACATCTCCAGGAAACTTCAGTGATGGGTTTGGCTATGGAGGTGAGACACCAGCAATGTGATTTTCTGAGTGCAGTGAATGCAACACTAAGAACTCCAGTATCTTCTTCAACATTTTTCAGACCCTGCCATCTGTGTGATTTGTCCATGGTCAGTACTACTGTCTGCTGAAGGAACCTTGTCCTTCCAAAACAATGCATCTCAGACAGAAGCTGTCCCTTTCAGTGCACCGGAATTGCTCCACAGACAAAGTAAGAACCAGCGCCTCGGATTAACGAAGGTGAGGTATACTGCAAAATAGATCTTGACAGTACCTCATGAAGACAAGCTTGCGGGTTTTAATGCAGCATACTAGGTACCTACTGTCAAACTCCATTTCTAATAATGCTAAACAAATTAGGCTAGAGTTACAAAGATTTACGTGTACCTTACAGCTTGCCATTGGATTAGCACGCATGTCAACATCAAAATAAATTTTGAATAGGTCAAGGTCTTCAGGAATGTATTATTTCTAAAGGCCTACAGAAAGGAAGAATATCTCTATGCACATAGAGATCATGTTTGACCAGATATGGTAACTGTAATCGCAGAAGAAGCAGGACTGCAGTATCTATGGAGTCAGAGAGTAGAAGCACTCCCAGAAAGTCAGAAATATGTTCAGCTTTGTTAACAATTTTCTTTTCTTCTCCCTGCCAAATGGATCTCTCTGGTAAGACAGTAAGACACACTCAGGTACCTGAAAGATTTTAAATACCACTAGGACCACATCACTACGTACTTCCCTCAGGCAAAACACAGCAGTTTCAGACTTTCACATCACTGATCACTTAGATGCTATGCAGAAACATGAAGCTTCAGAATGGATGGTCCTTACTCCAGTAATCCTCTTCCTGGATATGACTGCTGGTCAATCCCACAGGTTGGTGAGATCTTTAATCGCCAATGGGAGTGCTCCAAAACTAAGGAGTTCAATTTTTTTTTCCTACTTGTGACATCATTGGACAGAGGGCAGCCTGGCTCAGCCCCTCAAGTTGAACAATACTCATTGCATGCTACCTAGTCCACAAGCTGAGAGTCACTATTGTGCTTTTATATGTTTTCTCTAGTCTTGTTTTTTTTTAAATGATCTGTTTGGAGTCTGCCATTTTGTTAGCAAAGACACAAAAAGATGATCTCTCTAGTATGAGGCTCCTCTGTTTTTAATGTTGACTTCATACAGGGTTTTCTTTTCTGTTTTTACAGATGTTGGTGTATTCCTTAGGGATGACCCTCTATTGGTCAGCAGACTACCAGGTTCCTCCAAACCAGGCCAGTAACACAAACATTTTCATTTTCTTTCATTCTATTTTACATTGATAGGTTCAAAAATTGAGAGGCGTGACCTGAAGTCTCAGTAAGAGGGGCTTTATGTTTTGGACCACTGGATAGAATTGAAAAGCTTGTGTCAAGGTCCAGAATTTACCAAAAATACCAGTTCATCCAAATCAGATTAGTTAGGTCTCATCTTTCTTTTCTTTTTTCTTTTTTTTTTTCCTTAAAAAGTCCGAAATGTTCCCAGTAAGATGAATTGTACCTTGCTTTTAAGAGTGAAGATTATTCATTCCAAGACTTTAATAAAGAACATGCTACCCAGTGAAGTGGATGAGTCACCGTCCCTGGAGATATTTAAAAGATGTACAGACGTGGCACTTAGGGACATGGTTTAGTGGTGGATTTTACAGTGTTAGATCTACAGTTAGTCCCGATGATCTTAAGGTCCTTTCTAACCTAAATAATTATATGATTCAAATATAGGAAGGGCTAAAAGAAAAACAACATGTTGGCATGGTTGTGGTGCTGTGCACACTTATGTGCTTTTCAAAGAATGAGATACTGGAATAAAGCTAAAACACTCCATATTTCTGAGTAAATTCTACCAGCATCTCTGCTAGTTGAAGTTTTGCATTTCTTGCTTACCCAGAATCCTTTCAAAGATTTGTAGCATACATTTGGCTTAATTTCTATATTCATGCTTTTGATTGCATGTTTTTGACTTGGAGAGCACAAAATTTTAGTAGAATTAACCTCTCCTTCATGGGTATACACGGTCTAAGAGAAAAGATCCTATAAGCTAAATGACTCTAAAATTTAAGTATCTGGTCTCTATGGCAACAGTTTTGACTGGTATAACTCCTCACCTTTTTGAAGCTCATATGTGGCCACATCTCTTACTTGCATCAATCTTTAAGATTCACAGTCCAATTAACAAAGCTGTAGAGCAGACTGAACCTGTCTGTCACCAAGAAGCCGCTACGCAGGCTGATGACCCTCCTAAGAGATGACAGTTCACTCCAAGGCTACCTTGGATCCTATTAGAGGCTCTGTTTACTGATATTATGCTGCCAGGCTGGAATTTTCCCAAAGTCTAAAGGAATTCAGTGCCCATTTCTCATCCAGAGTGAAAAGCTTACAGAAATTCCTGGTCCAAGTTTACACAGGATTTCAGACCTTTGCGAAACGTCATTTAAGAGTACCTCCATTTCGATTCAGTCCCTCCAGCTGAGTGACCAACTACACATGCTCTTGCTGACACTATGTGAAGATCTGCCACATAAAAGACTTTCTCCTGAATCAATTCTGGAAGCATGTGAGGCACATCAGAAGGAAACTGCTTCCTTCCCAGCAAATGTCTACATAAAGAAAATGGTCCAGTTTGCTGTGGGAAGTGTCAGTGAGGTAGGTACTACTCTTATGTTGTAAGAATTTCCTTTTCTTTGGTGAGAGAGGTGAGCAGCAACGTGGGATATGGGTGAGAATCTGCCTGAAATTAATGCTTTTATGAACTGAGGAAGTGAGATTTGGTTTTAGACTTCTAAGCGGGGAATTGAGTGGCCATGTGTATGAGCAAACGAGGCAATGAAGCCATCTCTCATATCACTGTTATGCTCCTGGGAAATGATGCAAATCCAGCTTTTGCACTTACAGTATCTTTATTTCTTTGGTTAATACTGAAGCTATTGTAACCTTTACAGAAACTTCTTATTGGTCAAAGGAATGGACCTTACACAAGAGATTTCCCCACTGCCATTCTGGTTTCAGACTTACTTTGTGAAATTCAGAGAAATCACATTTGCATCATATCGAGAACTTCATTCATCATCCTCGAGAGGAGCTGGACATTTGTTGTGTAATTAAACCTGACCACGTAAAGTCTTTCATAAGTGAGCACCTGCATCCTTCTCGAGATTCAAAATATCAACAAACATTGTTTGCTGACAATCTGCATGAAACTGGCACACTGCTTTTTTTTATGTTTTCAACCAGTATTCATTAACATGCTGAGATGACCTTTTCCCTTGCACTCTCTATTACTCTATTTCCCTCTGTAACAGAGGGTGTTCCCTCCTAAACACAGCTCACATGAGAGCACGAAGCCATCAAAACTCAATCCTGCTTTATGTTAATCTGAGTAGACGAGGCTGCAAATCAGCAGCCTCTGACAAGCAGAGGGCAAGGATCACTTCAGTATGAGAGTCTGAAGTCCGGATATCATATGACATTGACTACTGTCTTCTAGGTAGAGTGGGTAGTCACCGAGGACAGCACAGCCTCTCAGCTTAACAGAAGTCACGTGATAAGGAAAAGACTGCATGAGAAAATATCGGACACCTCACCACTGTCCTCCCAGATGAATTTTCACCAAGGTAAAGAAAGCCTTAAAATCTGAACTGTCTAATAAGGATACAGGCAGCCTTTTCTGAGTCTAGGTGAATTGTTTAATTTCATGCTATAGTGGTTACATGTAGTGTTGGGTAGGATACTTATTGCTTTACATATAAATGACTTAATAATGGAAAGACTCTGAAGCAAGTCAGCAAGGTTTCTGTTCCTTATTTCCTCAAAGGACAGTAGTTTGAGGTGTATGAAGAAGCGATAATGAATTAGCTTGCACAGATACAACTCTTAAAGCACTCTGAATAAAATCTGTGCAGATAATAAAAAAACTACTTTCAAAATCGCTTTTATACTTTGTATACTCCAGTGTATTTTTGAAGGTACAGAGTGGGATTCTGTGAAGTTATCCTGTTGCTATTAAGGAATATATATTAATCTTTCCTATTTGATTACTCAAGCAAAGATTTGAGGTTTCTTTTTTATTTTAGTTCCATTTTTTCAGTTCAAAAGTTGGTGTTGTACAAATTCACACATGATTGCTGGAGTGATTTCAAGACATAAAGCCAAATTCTGCTCACTATATAAATAAACTAATATATACTAATTTCATTTTTCATTTGACTAAGATCAATATTCTGTTATCCCTCATAGTAATTATCTAACTGTAACTAAATGTGGACTTCAGGTTCAGATAGTTATTTTTTCTAGTCTCTGTATTGTACTGTTCACTTCAACAGAAATCTCTGATTTTGGGGAAAGGGGGAGGTTGGCCCAAACTATGCAGGCTTTTTTTGGACATGCTCAACATTATGCATATGAACAATCCAATTCCTATTCAGCAAATCACATCTAAGTTCCATTAACTACAGCTAAAATTAAACACACACTTAAATACCTGTGAAACTTTTCTATTAAGTATTATTGTTCACAAGAAAAGGAGATTCTTTTGAAAATGTACCAACAAACCACCCCTCTGATCATATTGGCTCACTCACACATTCAGATACTGAGCTCATAGCTTCACACTTGCATAAGCTGATGACAACTCTGCTGCTCCCAAAAAGGGTGTCCCCATCTTCAACCCCTTATTAGCCACAAATTCCTGCCATTTCCCTTCTACTCTTTCTAGCGATTACGTATCTGGGGTGATCTCTGTGTTCAGGTCACATGGCCTACACTTGTTGAAGGACTTCAATAAATCAGGAGGTCAGTTACATTGACAATGTGTGAGACACAGTTTTCAGGGATTATGCAAAAGGACAAGAGACAATGCAACCAAAGTAAAATTAGGGTGCAACAGAAATATATACTTCCAAATGACTTAGCATGACCCCTTAATGGAATTTCTGCAGCTGACTCTGGTAGTGGATTGTGTCTGGGAACTGTCTATCCTGCACACAGAAAGAATACTCTATAGCTGAAGGTCTTGGCCTCAGAATATAAGGAAGGAGAACTTTGCAGTTTATCTGCACTTTGTAACCTTTCAGTTAAATATGTAGAATGAATTAATGTAGCAGATTTGTTTTATTTGGAATGGTTGAGGAGAACTGTGAGAACTATTTTGGGTCAGAATAAGATTACGAAAGTAATAGAATGAAGTTATCAAGCTTTCCTTGGTCCTTAAGGAATCGAAGTCAGGGTTAGAAGACAGACAGACATGGACTATATAAAAATTAATCAAGCCTAATGTTATTTATGTTATCATGGAGATACAATGACTTATAATTAAAGTATGCAAATCACTATATTACCTTTCTGTTTCCAGACAAAGGGTCCAGACTAATGAATTACAGTCGGTCAACAGAAGATTACAGACAACTTTCTGTGGACTACAGTGACTCGAATAGTATTTCTGAAAGTACATCTTTGATACTGTCTAACCGAGGACACAGAAGAGGTAATAATCCTGAAAGATTATGTTTATAGATTATGCACTCATCACTTTTGTCCTCTGAAATGTGGAACTACCCATGTATGGTCAGGTGATAGGTGCTTCTACGTACTTGTGGTTATGTGACTAGGGAGGTATATTTGTGCTAAGGTGCAGAGAATAAAGATCCTTTTATACTGGATTCCTTCTTACTTGTGTCCTACTGTAAAGCTGTATATTCACTGGTTACCATGCAGCACCATCACCTCTTTCTTGTTTTATGCCCCCTTTACCAGGTGAAGCTGTTCAGCAGATCACAGATAAAGCCGGACAGCATGTTTCTGGCATATGGGGTCTTGAAACAGATGAGCTGAAATCCAGAGCAAAATAACAAGAAAACAACTCTTGGTTTTATTTTCATTTTTGTCCTAAAGCCATTGTGTATTTCCTGCTCAGTGTGTTGTTTTCATTGAGGTGAAAGCCAGATTGCAATGCTGCTTCTCTGATTTATTTTGTCCAGAGATATCAGAGTTGGAATTTTAGCTCCACTTTCAATCCTGCTATGGCTGGAACAGCATGAAAGAGGGAGAGGATTCCATTCAGTGAAGACACTGTGGTAGACATCAGTCAGGGTCCTTCCCAAGCCACCTAAATCACAGTATAGGGGAATATGATGAAGCAAAGAAGGAAATTCAGCAGGAAGGTGTGTACTGCTGTGTGTATGTATCTTCATGATTAAATTGGAATGTGATCAAGGGACATGCAGACAGGATGTTCATGCTGCCCAAGAGCCAATCAGTATTATATCATCAGTATCTCCTAAAAAAACAAGGTTACCATACCAGCTCCTCATTCACAGACTCCTGTCAATTTCTATTCTCCATTCCACAGTTATACACCCTCCCATCTGCTTTCAACCTTTTTTTCTGTCCTGCCTGGGGCACTTCTCCTGAGCTTCCAGACGCAGAGGTGGAAGTTTATTTCAGTATTTTGGAGTTTACTTCCTCCCTCTATGAGTCTCCGTGAGAAATTAAGTACTAGGTCCTCCTGTGGCATGGATTCAAATGTGCTCTGTAAGCATGTGTGGGTTTTTTATCCCAGAAATTACTTCCCTATGGTAACAACCCTAGTGTCCACTACATCAGTTACAATGCAACAAGGTACGCATACCAACTGGTGAGTTCACTGATGCCATAAATAACAGAAAACTGCTGAGTAGTCCTTGCTTTTTCTCACTAGGGAGCATTAATTTGGGTTTATATCCAGCTGCTGATTGTAATGAAATTTGTTGGAACACATTACCCACACTCTTCCAAATACGAAAGGTTTAAAACTTACTAGGCAAAAAATGAAAGGCATAGAGCATGATCTCAAGAGACTAATTTCCCTAGGGAAGATAGCAAAAAACCTAGGTGCACGCTGCTTTATCACAAGTCTTCCAGGAGATAATTCACAGAGAGAAAGCAAACACATCCTGGGGAAAAAAAAAAAACAACAAAACAAAACCAAACCCAATAATAGCCTCTCAGCCTCTAGCCCTCAACCCCAAGGATGAGGAAGGTGAGGTTACTCATACAATTGCTGTTGATACTCTCCTCCTGAAAGGCATTGCTTTTCTGAAGCTCCAGAATTGCAATCAATATCAGCAGCAATTAAAACCTGAGATTACAGCTCCTCCCTATGTGACACATGTGTCACTGACATACCTAGTGGCACAAAGTGAAGGTAAACTCAGGAGCCTGTTTGGTAAGTTCTTTCTAAAAAATTTTGGTGAAAAACTTGAAAACGGCTCATTCCAGCGAATTCGTGGGTGTCTCAGTCTCCACTGAAACATTGGCAGCTGTTTGTACTCAGTATTTTGTAAGACAAAACTCTAAAAATACAGGAGAAAACACATGATGTGAGAGTTTGTTTGCCACAGACATTCTTTCATGAGATAATGTACTAGAAAACTGCATTCTTCTCGAAAAGAGGTATTACCATCTAGTAGAGCACTGTTATCAAGGGTGATCAATATCTCTATCCAGACTGCATTTTAGAAGCTCATTTAATATATAATAAATTAATCATCTACAGGATCAACCTCTTTGAGGGCCACATGTCACTTAAACATCAGTAATGTGTTGGATTTGCGAACAAAGCACAGAATGTGGCCACTCAAAATAGCCAACTTGTCCAACTGCCATAACAACTGAGACAGAAAAACTCACAGGAATTTTATGTGCTTGTCAAAGTGTATTTATACAATTATATGAAACCTATAATGTAAGCAGATAAATTTGCAAGGATTTCTCATTAAAAACCATGTGGTTTCAGAACATGGACTGAATCTTAGCTTTGGTAACCAGCCCTAAGTATTTGGCTTCTCTCAGATCTCGCATTTTGTCACTACCATCTGCAGCTTGAAAAAACATGTTTGTGCATATTTTAGCAATGTGACTGTAGGTTTTCTAGTTTTTAAAACCGCAATTAGAGGTTGGTATACGAGAATTCAATGACATGTTTTCATGTTGGAATTCAGAGTGAGGTCTCAGGGTGTAGTTCATGGATATTTTGCCTGGAGAAAAAGCTGACCTAAATGACTGCTTCCACATAGCTCATGTCATCACCTCTATCATTCTGATAATGTAATAGTTTGATATGTTCTTCAAATAGGATCAATGAAATGAAGTGAAAAATTTAACCTTGCCACCCTTCCTTAAAGATTTTAAAACATCTCTGCTTCTAGAAGAAATTTTCAATAAACTACTACTCGCATAACCCTTTCTGGTTCTACCTCTAAATTTCAGCCTTCATGTATTTGAACAAAACAATGCCTATCCTTTCTGTAGCAGCAGAGGTGACTGAAGGTGAAAAAACATACAAATCTTATTTGCTAATGTCTCACAAACCATCCTATATTCCCCCTAGAATTTTATGCTGTAAAAAACATTCACAAGATATTTAATGTAGCAAATAACCACTGGGATATTTACAAACAGTTTTCATTTCAGTGATATTATATCCTACTCTGATTAAGCCAGAGAAGTTTCACAGCTTATGGCTTTCCCCTTCCCCCCACCAACCCCAGTTTTGTGCCTGGAAATAGAAGAACAAAGAATACTAGGGGTAATATCTGAAAAGCAAAAGCTGTTTCACAGATTACATTCTTACATGTGGAAATAACAGCCATTGTACCTAAAGAACTATTTTCCAAATTATATACACATGAAAGGTTATGAAGAGGGAGTAACAATAACTACAGAACTGGGAGTACTGCTGGTGTAGTGTTCACTTAGCCTTACCAAATAGCCATTTATCATGTCCAACTAAGGACACAAGAGAGGAAGTTGACAGTCTAAATTTCCTCCTTCTTGTAGTTACCCCAAGATCCTGAGTACTGCTACAATTGCTTCAATTGTGAAATTTCCTTTATTCATTTCAGGGAGAGTTCCACAGACACACAGGTCATGGGACCCCACCCTTAGTGGGTCAAGGACACAAAGTAGCTACAAGCTCTTCATAAACAGGTAATCAAAACTCGTATTCCTAGGAGATAGAAGTTGTTTTATTACCAAGTGAAGCAGACAACTAGTGTGGCAATGTCATTATCAGAAAATTCTTGGGTCACCATCTGAACCTGTTTAGATAATAGATACTGTTTATGTAGAATTAAAGTGCACCTAGACTCAGTTGGCATGAAGTGAAACAGTCCAAATGCTCTAGTGAAATGGTCCTTGGACCCTGAACAATCCACACAAAAAAAACCATGTTGAAGTTTTCCACCTTAACTCTTTACCACTGTGTCCTGTGTCACTGGCCTCCCAGAAGAGCTGCTCCTAGCATGTCTCCATCAGAATGAGACAGGTAAGCAGCAATAGCTCACTGTGACTGAAACAACTCGGAAGCAGCTCCACAGACAGTGTGGAAGGTAAAAGCCCATTGAGAACATATGAACACTCTTTTCTTTCACTGGGAAGGCATTCTGCAGAGTCCACATTTCTCTACATTCAGATTTTGGATCTGGTCTTGCCTTGCTGTCACATTAGCAGAGTCCTGATTTGTTCTGGAGTAGTTATGACAGACCATGTATGTGATCTGTCATTTTAAGTGAAGTATTTGCATTTCCATCTCAGTTCTTAGACTAATTTGTCTTACTTGTGAACCATATCCAGCCCTGACCTGCCAGTCTACTGAACAGTTATTGTAGGTAACCCAGGGACACAAGCAGTAAAGACCTCTGCCCTGTCATGAGGATTAGCCTCATTTCAGCCATGGCATGTACAGCAGCCCTGTACATAGAAAAGGAAAGCTTGTATATTGTACAATTGATGCTAAGTCCTTTTCAAAAGCCAGGGAAACAAAACTGCTGCCAAACAAGAGTTTTCTAGACTGGGTGCTAGCATAGCGCAGTTGTAATCATGGCTGTTTCCAAGTGAAGAAGAGATGTAAGCACTGTTATCCTCTAGCCACCATGAAGACCAGAATACCATATTTAAGTACCATGTAATCCCTACAGACATCCCATTTAAATTTAGCTCTTGACCCAGTTAAACAGAAGTTTCTTCTTTTAACCATGACATGGGTAATTCAGGCCTACAGGAAATGCTCCATTTAGATCAACTCCCAATTAAATGTATCCCAAGTAAACAGTTTGAACTTCCTGATAAATCAGCCATGATAATCTGAGTGATGTGAGATACCCCAGTACACCTCTACACCTGCAAGAAGAGTTACAAGCAGGTTGCAGGATAGCAGCAGCTTTTGTGAAGGATGAAGTCTCTGTCTACCTGTCTAACTGCACACATGCATATATATGCGTGTATACAGACATCTCTATATGCATCACACACCTGACAATGATATCAGTAACAGAACATTTATTTATGGAGTATTTTGGAGCAATTGCCATGCCTCTGACTACCAGTCTGGCTACCATCTTGGTATCCTTGATCTAAAATCATGCTGCAACAGACACTGTAAACCACTTTTGGTTGTAAGCATCTGCAATTTAATTTCTACCAAGGTTACCATCCTATTGTAAGTACCGTGACAACAGTGGAGTTGAAACCATTAATTTCGAAACCACCGATTTCCCATATATGAGTGATGGGTTTAGATGATGTTCTTAGGAACATGGTTTAGTCTTAGAGTTAGGTTATGGCTGGACTCAATGATCCTGAGGTCCTCTTCCAACTGAAATGATTCTATGATTCTATCTATAAAGCTTAATAATATCTTAATGCTCACTTCTGTAAGCAGTCCAACGGACATAATTTACATCTTATAAAGTTAACCTTGTAAGTATATGAAGCACTATGGCCTATGTATAAAGAAGACACAGCTGTCAAGTCTGGCATCTCTACTTTGTAGGACTAACAGCAAGAAGCANATAAAAAAAAAAAAAAAAAAAAAAAAAAAAAAAAAAAAAAAGAAAAAAAAGTCTTCTTAATACAGGGTCTTGGGTTTTGAGATAATCATACTTTTACACACACAAAAGTCACATCAGGTCATTTTTAGGGATTTTTCTTAGCTAACTAATGACCTTTATGAGGTTGTGTTGATAGAAATAAAAATATATGTATAGGCAGAGTAATACTAGAATAGAATGGAATAGAATAGGAATAGGAATAGGAATAGGAATAGGAATAGAATAGAATAGAATAGAATAGAATAGAATAGAATAGAATAGAATAGAATAGAATAGAGCAGTTGGAAGAGACCTGCAACAATCATCTAGATAAACTGCCTGACTGCTTCAGGTGTGGCCAAAAGTTACAGCATATTATTAAGGGCATTGTCCAAATGCCTCCTAAACACTGACAGGCTTGGGGCATCAACCACCTTTCTAGGAAGCCTGTTTCAGGTGTTTGACTGCCCTCTCAGTAAAGAAATGCTTCCTAATATCAAGTCTGACCCTCTCTGATGCAACTTTGAACAATTCCTGCATGTGCTGTCACTTGACACCAGGGTCAAGAGAATAGCAACTGCTCCAGTAACTTTATTAAAAACTTTCTGAAAGTCCGCGAATAGCTCCCTGAAACAACTCTGCAATGTGCGAAAGAAAAGGGTAAAACTTTGGAACAAGAAAAAGGCTTCCACATGAATTTGGCATTTGTTAAAAATTTACTGAACAAAAATCCACTTCAACAAAACGTTTCCTTCTATGCCACACAAGTATTCTTTCCTCATTGATAAAAGTATGTATTATATTTTCAGTTTATTCTAAGTGTGCACGTGTCTACTTGTATAGAAAACACAATTACTTCATAGGCTAAAAGTATAGTATAAAGACAGCTTTCTGATCAGATATTTCACACATCTTTCTCTTAATTACATTGAAAATTCCCTCAGTTCCCTAAGACATTAATTTATTCTAATGAATTTGTATTCAAATAATTTAGTTCCCATTCCTGGAAAATTCTGAATAATGTAACAACAAATGTTATGTTTTCTGAAGCTTTTTTGCTTCAGAAAATAAGAAATGAGGAATTGACTTCATCCTGTAGAATTCCCAGAAAGACATGAGGCTAAATTATTTGCCTGTTGGTTACACCAGACTTAAACTGGCTAGATCTGGTTCACCAAATGAGGAGAGGGGAAAAAAAAAAAAAAAAAAAAAAGACTGTTACTGAATTAAAGCGTAGTTTAGTTTTATTTGCAAAGAGTATCAGTAATATTATCCCTGTTACATTATTTTTCTATTTCTGTAAGGAAACATTTAACAGCTTATAACCGACATTGCCATGGACTTCATAATATTCTGCCAGTCAATATATCTTAAGCTCTTTGTCCTCAAGTGTGTGTTGTTTCGATTGCATACTATTTATATTGCTTATTGTGACTTTTCCTTTGAAGGTCAGTCAGCGCAGTGGAAGAAATCCCTGGTGGAACTCAGAAGAACAGCAGACAGAACCTGCTAAGTTTAGGCTCCACCTTCTCCGTGTCTACAAAGGACTACACAGCAGCTGCTGCATCACAGAAATGTTTGTTCCACAGGAAGGAAAAGGTGACTAATGAAAAATGTATAAGGTGATTTCAAAATGTAAATATCACTGAAGAGAAACCGCTCATCCAGTTGTCTGCCAGTGATGTGCATATTAGCTACTGAGTCACCTCATTAGATGAGTGTTCTACATTGACACACTCCAAATTAGGTATGATCCAGTTGTGACAACTCAGAACTGCCGGCAGTGAAAGCTCTTGTCCATAAAGACTAAGCAAAACCTTATAATTGAACCCTCTCTGACATACACGTGATTTCTGCAAGCGTCAAACACCATATGGACTCTTTCCATCAACCACTTTGACAGGAGCTTCAGAGCAGCAAAACCAGTTACAAAAACACTGAAGACAAACGCTGGTCAGTGGTGCTCAAAGAACTTATTGTTTTGCAGTGTATGCCTGGATGGAAAGCATAGGCTAGCAGTGAGTGTGCCAAACCAATAGTGCACCCAATGGTTTATTTCTAGTTGCCGATTTGTTGTAGGACTCTGTTAAATTGGAAGGATAATGCTTCCTTGGCAGTTGTTTCACAAAAATCCACAAATGACTGGACCACAAAAAACTCCACAATGCTGCTGTTCATGGAGCTTTCTGTTGTCGAAGTAGAAGGGACAGGTTTCAGGCTGACGAATCCTTGCACCTGTTTGCCATTCACAAGTTCAAGATTGACCAGTGGCAGAACTTTGATCAAGGGTTTCAGTTAGATACTTTGGAAAGTTATTGGTTTATAGGTAAATTTAGTTTTCAATCTTGTTAATATGTTTTTTGCTGGGATAATAACAGAGTTCCTCAGAAGGAGTCTGGCAACTCTTACAGCAGGGTGCTAGTCCCTCTTTATATGTGATAAAAAACTGCATTGTCTGTTGACAGGACAATATTAGTATTATGAAACAAACCATAAATTTTATCCAAAAAAAATCTAAATGAGTCAAGGTATTAAGTCACGGAGAATGGCTGGATGTGGCTGTCCACATCTTATCACTTGCAGATGTTTAGTTATTTCTGTCTGCTTCAAGGATCTAAAAGCATAGACTAATCTGAAAAAAAAAATCTCAATATGCAAAATTCCTTGAAGTAGATGCTCAGCAAAAAAAACAGAAAAAAGCATTTTGTGCTCTTAAAGTTTGCTGAAGTTAAAGCAAAAGAATACAATGTCTGCTAATAAAAAATTATCAGTCAGCCTTCATTATGTAGAAGAAAGCAGCTCTGCATTTTACTCTGGTTCCCTATGGAGGCTAAGCTTATGAAATCACAGTGGTGTGTACGTGTGTGTGTAGACATCTGTGACTGTCCTCATAGTAACTTAGGAATTAAATGGGAAAAGGTCTCAGAGAAATTAAGTTTCTGAAATTGTCATGAAAATAGGTGCCTTACAAAAGAAATGGATCTTGGTTAAGTGCCTTTCCAGAAGAAAAGGCTTCAGCATGAGCTTACCCCAAATCAGACCCCAGAGAGTACACAAAAGAGAGACCCCAAACAGAGATAAATCTTCAATCAGCATTTGCAACTTATTAGACACTGATGTCAATTAGCTACAGCATACAGATCAACAGAAATGAGTACTAGTGTTTGGGATCTTCATTACATTAAGGAGACATTTATGAAGCATCTAACTAACCTCCTTACAGTTTTCAGGTCCAGAATTTATTATTTTGTCTACTGAACCACCAGTGACCTTACAGCTGCCTGGATCAATTGTGGTAAGTATGAACATTAAGAATTTAGAACTAATCTAGTGACTTTTTAGTTGGGGCTCTCTCTAAGTTGCATCTGAGTCCCAACCCAGTATTCCTGCCATTACCTCCTCCCAAACTAACTCAGGGTTCCTGAAGAAGTATTGAGACTTGAAAGGAGGTCCTTTAATTCTCAGTTCTACATAGCTATTTCTGCTGGTGTAGAAATAGCTTAATTTCTCAGCTAAAAATACTCACTTTAGCACAAGACTTTTAAGATAAAGATTGTACACCAAATACGCAATGTGACATCTAGTGGCAATGTATTGAAATCCTCCAGTTTGCAGGCACATCCTCTGCCTTTCATTAAAATAAAGGCTGACAGCACACAGCAGTAAAAATGAGGGCAAAGAAAATTTGGAATTACCCTAAAATCTAGAATAACCCGGGTGATTATAGAGTCTGAATGTGCTCTAGGTTTTTTTGGGATTCCCTGAGTTTTTAAAAATTAGAAATGTTTGGGATATTAATTTATGAGAAAGAAGGCAGGGAATAGCATAGTGTTGTGGCCAGTTCCATCAGGTTGTGTAAAGACAGGAGACTAGGGGGCCTCAGTAATAAAATGCTCTGGAACTTGCATTGCTTGTACTTGCCACTCATTCTTCATTCTTTGTTACATGTTTGTAGACTAAAAAAGGGAAATCCTATTTGTCCCAAAGGGATCTCAATGTGATTCTACTCAATGGGCAGTGCCTTGAGGTGCAATGTGACATCAAGTCCAAGGCAAGAGACGTTTTCAACACCGTGGTGGCATATGCAAACTTGGTGGAACATTTCTACTTTGGCTTGGCTTACCTGAAAGGTAATGAGACACAGCTAAGTACAGTCACAGTCCTCTTGCTCAGTGCCTCTGTAGTCGCCTTATTAATGAATTCTAGTAAGATCTTTTAAGATCTTCAGGTGAAAGCAGATCCAAAGCTTAAGCAAAAGTAAGGTATGTCAGTTTAAACTGTATTGCACTAATGTAAAGCATGTCTATCCTAGGATTGTGCACAGTCATACTGTTACTGGCTGATATTCCCATGCAGAAAAGGCTGCGCCCTGGTGTTGCACTGGAATAATACTGAGCCATGTAGCCCCAGCAGAAGTTCCAGGAAGCACTGTACAGAGAAAGGCTGTCTTTGGTCCTAGATATAAGTTGGAGTACAGGCTCAGCTACTTCATCTACAAGACCCACATCAAGACTCCTAGACCACTTCTGATGGCAAACATGGCTGAGGCACTAGGAAGAAGCATAGCTTGTGTGTAGGGCATGACAATTACAATGGCGTGCAGAACCTGAATGGCGAGCAGAATGCAAGCCCCATCAATTCTCGAGTGATTCCATAGATACCATGGCAATCCAGCATCTAGCAACTGTAATCCTAAACTACACACTGTTATCTTAAGTTCTCCATCAAAGAAGCAATAAATTAAGCCATGACACAGAAAAGTAAACCTCAACTGACATCAATGATCCATTTTATTTTTTATTGCTAGTGATCCACTGAATAAAGACAGGAGAACTTTGAACTACTGAAGTACTTCCAGACTTATCACAGAACCCAAAATTCTAATTTCAGGTAAAGAATTCTTCTTTTTGGATGAAGAGACCAAACTCTACAAAGTGGCACCAGATGGCTGGAATGACCAACCCAAGAAGAAAACCTCCATTATTAATTTCACACTCTTTCTAAGGATAAAATTCTTTGTCAACCAATTCAATGTTATCCAGTAAGTGCATGGTTCTGCTGACTGAGGAAAACCAGTAGCATTTAGGGTGACTGTGCAAGGCTCCTTCCGTGTTCCTAAATGCTTTTGTGTTTCAGGCACAGCTTGACAAGGCATCAGTTTTACCTGCAGCTTCGTAAAGATATTTTGGAGGAGCGATTGTATTGCAATGATGAGACTGCCCTGAAACTCGGCGCTTTGGCTTTGCAGGCAGAGCTCGGCAATTATGCTTCTGAGGTGTGGATAAATAATGCAATATTTCTCAGACGTCTCTCTCAACAGCTTTTGCAGCTTTTGTTTGTCACATAGAGTTTAAAGAAGAAACGTCAATAGCACATACGTTCAGCTAAGTCCTTCAGGAATCACATTTCAGATTGAATGTAAAGAATTATAAAATTTTCCTGATTAAGGAGCAGTAATGAGCCAGAAGAATTTGGCAGGAAATATGGCAAAATGATAAAAGACTCTTGGTCCTTCATAATTGATAACATAGCCCAGAAACTCCAGAAAATCTGTAGAAAATCCACAACATAGGCACATCTTGGATGTGCAGAGGGGCTTAAAGAGATTAGAAAACAAGGAAGAGAAAAATAAATAAACACTCCAAAATTTACAGCTCTTTTGTGTGTAGGCTCCGATCCACAAGCTGCACAGACAGGAAGGTTGCTGATGGTATATCTGAACTAGTTATCCTAGTTTTGAAGTGTGCAGAAAATAGCCATTTATGTTCACTGTCATATCTTCAGTTACGTAAATCAGTGTAGCTCTATGAATTGAACTCCGAGTGGCCTGATCCATCTGGTCAGCATTGGGTCCCCCACTGGAGGTTGGGCTGATGCAGCTGGAACTGTCAGCTCTGAATGCACAACGGCAGGGGCGCCCATAGGTCCAGCTCTTTTCTCCCCTTGGCACACCTGGCTGAGTAGAGGTGCAAGAGGCACATTTGCCTGTCGGGACACTACTTGCGGTTCCCCATCTTCTTTTAGGAAATTACAACAGGGTGACTTCAGCATACATGTCACCCTGGAAATTGGAATGCACCAAATAAGAAAAGTCAAGAAAGAACAAAAGGTTCCTCTCTCTCTCTCTTTTTTTCTTTTTTCTTTTTTTTTTTCTTCTCCCAAAGATGCATGGAAAGAGCTATTTTCGTGTTGAAGACTACATTCCAGCAAGCCGAATAGAGAAAATGACCCTGGGGTATGTACAGCGAGAGCTTGCTAAATTACATCGTATGAATCGGTCCCTGTTTGAGGATGAAGCTGAACTAGAATTTTTAAAGGTAACTTGCTATACCCCAAACATTATTTATTTATTTTGAGATAGCCCGTCTCTATTTACCATTGTCTATTATTTCCTTCTTGCCTGATACAGTGGATTTTAGATACGGTGAACAAATTTAATTACTCTGCAAAAAACTCAGAACTTCCTTCTGCTGGAAATACTGTCACTCTAAGTAATTTACATCATGCTTACA
This sequence comes from Pampusana beccarii, assembly GCA_013399365.1. Taxonomy (NCBI): domain Eukaryota; kingdom Metazoa; phylum Chordata; class Aves; order Columbiformes; family Columbidae; genus Pampusana; species Pampusana beccarii. Next base: position 472,841 of record VWYH01007991.1, on the reverse strand, counting down.
TGGTAGGTTTCCTTTCACTGATAGTTTATAAAGGGTTAATGCACACTTCAGGGTATTTTCAGTGTCCTAAGGGTTGATGCAAATTTTCAGCATGTTACCAACATGTCTGGGTTCCAGATGATTATAAATGCACCTACTGAATGTATTAGAGATTATTATAAAACGTGGGAACAAGCACTTTCTTGACTTCTGAAACTACAGCAGCCGATCATCTACTTTCTAAATACGTAGTGATTATTTGTTATTATTATTATTATATTATTAAAATAACTGTGAACCCTGGAAGTGAAGAAGGAGTTATCTGAAGTATTTACTCACATGACTATTTCTCTAGGGTTCTAGAGTTTCACAATGATGTGGGATTTAACTCTGCCCTCCTCCCCTCAAACTCTCCTTTCCCCCAAAACTTCTCTGCTTTCCACCAAATGAAAAATATCAGGAATTAGATAATGGATAAATATCAGTAGCCATTTTGATGCAGTGCCACATGCTTTTATTTATAGCATCCCTTTCTTTCAGTTGCTGTTTAATTATGTTACTTTCTCATCTAACACTGTCAGTGGAATTGAAGAAATAGATTGAAGCTTAGCCTTAATGACAGTTCCATCATGCGTGGCAAATCCAACGAAGAAAAGCAGCTTTGTTAGTATCTGTTTCAATGAATAAGTTTGTAGAAGGAGCCAGCACATCATATGAAGTGAGAAAGATAGACCCCATGGCAAGAACATGCAAATGACAAATATGAAAGGGATTAAAAATTAAAACATAGATTCAGCTAGTGATTACAGATGCCCCAGTTTTCAGGACCTGAACATCTGTACTCTGGATACTTTTTGAAAAATGGATCTTCTTAAAGTGTTCTGCTTTTGGTTTTTTTTTGGTCACTGAAAATCTCTATTCACAGTTGAAAAGTCATTTGGGGATTCTACATTAACTTCCCAGAAAAAAAAAAAAAAA